>CM076573.1:936239624-936399091 GCA_034641835.2 Pinus albicaulis
GTATTACAATCTCCTTCCTGCAACCACTGAATACAAGCATTTTTCCACCACATAATATCCTCTTGTTTTCTTCTATATTCCATTTTTACTAGAGTGTCAACCTCCTTAGTTACCAACTCGTAAGTTCTGCCATATATTATGATATTTTGTTGGATTGGTGCCATATTATTTTCAAATTCCTGTTTATGCTTGAATATATCGCCAAAAACTCTTATGTTCCAGCTTCGAATTTAGAATTTTAATTGTTTCAACTTAAGTCAAAAATATCTCATCTTTGTATGAACCTCAACTAATTAATATTCCTACCAATTATTCAGGAGGTCTACGAAACCATTCCATTGAAACTAACAAATTTCAAAGTGGAAGGGGTGATTTACTATGGTTTATTTTAATTCAATTTCTAACTTGATCGAATAGTAGTCTAAGCCCATACACTTGAGGACATAAGCTTAAATAAATGAGTATTTTTGAATAATATTAGTGGATAGAAAATCTCTGTCTAGGAAAATAGAAATGTGATTTGAATCCCCCTATGATTATCCCAGGTATAACAACCATTGCATGTGGGGATATAGATACCAAAAATAGAGAATCTAGAATTTCATCAAAAATCAATGAGATAGGATAAATTCTTCCTCCACTACCCCTTTTCTCCTTGAGGGATCAGATGATATTTAAATCATTTCTTGTAACCAAATAAGAATTACCTAAAAATGGTTTAGTATCTTGTAACTTCTTTACAAAAGTCATTTTCTCGCAACGGATTGAAGGTCCATAGACCACTGAAAGAAACACATTCTCTTATTATTGAGTTAAATTATAGACTTATAATTTTCCAACATAAATTATCAACCTAGGGCAGGTAATCTTCTGAGATGTTGTGCAAAGTATATGTAGGCTTAATACCTCAAGTGATTCCTAATTAAATCAGTCATGCATACACAGAACTATTGTCTCTTTTCTGCATCAACACTTTGGAGAAAAGGCTGTGGAGTGGATTCAAAAATTCCTTTGCAACTCTTGGTATTTTTTATGTTGATGAGAAAAGATAAAAGATCAAACTCACAACCATAAAAGAATCAATCTGACATTTCGAAATTAAAATATAATTAAATGAATTTAACACATTAACACATAAACTTAATCATTTAATCATTTGACATCTGCTACTAAAAATTCAGAAAGAGAACAATAGTCGTGCAAATAAATTATTACTGCATAAAAATAATTCAAAACACACATTGTTGCAAGTAATGGATTTGTGAGCAAAGGGGGCCCTCCCTTACTCACAACCCCTTCAATATTAAAAGGTTTTACTCAGTAAAATGGACATATAAGATAATCTTATATTAATCTGGGAAATGTTACAGTTGAGTACAAATTTGATATGTTTGATCAACAAACTAGCCCAACCACTTACAAAATGAAACATAGTGAAATTTATACAAGTTTGAAGGCCCATGCTTTTCCTGAATAAGGAAAAACTACTATCATTAGGGGAATTTTGAGGTCTAAAATGGGTCTCCTAAGGAAATTATAAAATAATAGTGGAAACAATCTAATAAGATTTGATGACATCATCAAATTTTAGAGGGAAAAATGAAAAAACTACTTTTTCAATTCATATTTTCAACTTATCTCCTGTCAGCTTTGAGCGGGAGAGCTGTTGATGCGGAATTTAATTCCCCATCCAAGGAGTACCCATGTTGCATACTTTTGATGGGTCCTACTACACGAAAAATGAGAAATACATAAAAAACGTGATTACAATCACGTTTTTTATGTATTTCTCATTTTTTGTGTAGAAGAGTTCATCAAAAGTATGCAACATGGGTACTCCTTGGATGAGGAATTAAATTCCGCATCCAATGAGTACTCCCGCTCGAAATTTGAGTAAAAATTTTGGGAGATAAGTTTAAAATACTAGTTGAAAAAGTAGTTTTATTATTTTATTATTTTTTAATATTTTTACTTTTTTACTCCAAAAATGGTGAATCATCCATTATGGATGACATCATCATCTTGAATCCTATTGGTTGTTATAAAGTTCATTTTTGTTGTACATTTTTCTTATGAGGTCCATTTTAGACCTCAAAATTCCCCTAATGACTAAACTATTAACTATAAATACTGGAACAAAATGTCAAAAATAGCTCTGCTGAGTCTAATCCATGACTGAAATCATGGATTAGACTGATTTCATTACATGGTTGGAGCTTTCCCTCATATGGCCAACAAGAGGAAGTTTGAAGATCTGGGTGGTTTTGATGGTGAATCTCAAACATCCAATAGGAGAGCGTCCATGTAAGTGGATTTCCCCACAAAACCCATATTCTCATTTGTTTTGAGATTAAGTGGAACATATCCAACCACCGATTCTGTTGCAGGAAATCTTAGTGGTTGCAAGAAATCCTCATCTACAGGAATTCACGGTGTGTCTGCAGGATATTACAAACACGAGCTTTCTACTGAAAATTACAGAGCTGCTTCGAATCAAGACAAATATGTGTAAGAATTTAAATCAATTGACTTGATAATTCAATAAGGAAACAATTAGCTTAAGTAATACTTAAGAACAAGTTAAAATGTCACTTTTTAAGAATTTGGATACCTTAAGCACATAGCACTGGTTTGGCCGAAAATTAGATAATATAATTGAAATAAGTGTAATTAGGTGTCAAGGAGAGTTAAAAATGGGGAAACAAAGGTCTTAGAAGGTTCTCAAAATTGGGAAAATTTGGGACTCAACATCTCTGCCACACCTAGCTTCCTACATGTCCCTTATGCAAGAAAAAATGTTGCACCCTTGGAAGAAAATTTTGTCCTTGCCCTGAGCTGCAACTATTACAGCGAAATGGCCTAATTGGGCCCTCCTAGACTTTGCCTAAACCCGACTCCTATATTCTTCATTATTTTTCTTGAGATGATCAATCTAGGATTGTTTATTCTTCATAATTCAAGTTTCCTTTTGATGCCATTCATCATGCTATTTTTGCATGTGTAAGCTCTTTTCTCTAATGGTTTCATTCTCCCTTCACATAGCACGCTCTAAAATGGTAAGTTCAATGATTATTTCCTCTAATTCCCATCGAGACCGCTTTTTCTGGGGAGTTCCCTCCTGCTCATGTTGTCCTTGGGACGACTGGGGAAAACTAGGCTCCTCCTGCCCTTGTTGGTCTTCTAATCTCTTATTCCCACTTTCCTATAGCGGTGGATCTTAGTAGGACATTGTTTCTATATCAATGAATTTTGTTGTCTCTAACTTCCATTTTCCTTTAAACCTGCCATGGTACCTCCCCTTTTTCAGTTTCTTTTGTTGCCATATTTTCAGCCTCGCTCCTTATAAATGTCTTAGTGGGGGTGGAAGTTCCATTAAATTTTGGCCTTTTCCCTGTGATCTCCCCAGTCACCACCACCTCTTCATATTTTTTGTCCTCCTCTCTCATTAGACTACATGTTTGTGGCTTCTTTCTTGTCTTTTCTACTAGTCTTTTCTCCCTAGCTTCTGAAGGACAAGATTACTTCTCATCTTCCACAAAATACTTCTTTGACAGGAAATATTACCATGTTCTCTTCTTATTGTGCAAAACCTCTATAAAGATGATTTTAATCAACCCTCGATGATAGAGGTTCTCCTCTAGGTGGGCTACCCTTTCCTTAGTGGCAGTGGGCATTTTCATCAGGGACATTATTAAATAGTAAGGAGAATTCAAAGGCATGTCTGGAAATTGGCCAAGAAGGTGAATATGAAATAAAAATTCAATCCCAAAAAGACCTTCACATGTTATATATTTCTATACGAAAAACAATATGTGTCGATACTTATTTCGCAGGAATTATTTTGGGATCCCTTTATTCCAATCGAGGTTTGCATGTTCTTTCTGGAAAAAGGATGCAAAAATTCCCTTGTCAAATCACTGATTCTTAACCCAACGCTCCCCGTCCTATCGGATATTGCATGCTCGAGCCACCAAATCCTTTGTCAATAGAAAATGGACATTCAAATCGAAGAATTTTTTTACCTCCGAATTATGCCCACTGAATTTCTGAAATAGTGGTAGCCACCCTACTTTTTCCAGTCTCGCCTCACTATGAGAGTCAACGTCTAACATCACAGTTCCTTGTGCTTCAAATCTAACAGGGGAACAAAACCTTGACATGGCTAGGGATAGGAGAGACGAAGTTAATTCAGCTCACAGAGATGCCTCCAAGACTTTGCATAAAAACTCGACAACGAGAGTTTAAATTGGAAATTCTGGAGAATATGGAAATTTTCGAAAATGGAGGTCATGATCATGATTTTCATCATGATCCTACCTGTGGAATGAATATTGGAAATACAAAAAAAGGATGTGTTGGAGGTATGATGGTCAGGCATGGAACTCGTTTTATGACATAATGGCTCATAACTTCATTTTTCCGCAAGGGTTACCATGACTTACATCCATGCAATTTTTTAGAAAATAAAGCATCATTACCTTTCACCTTAAGCTTCCTATCACCAACCATACCTTACCAATCTTACCTTCCAACGGTCAAGTCCTTGGATGACGACTGCCTTTGTATTGAAATGATAACCCAATTTGAAATTACATTGGATCCATAATTATATAGTTCATGATCTCGATCAATAATAAAAATGTCATTACTTTATCATATTAATTTAAGCTAATGTTCTGACTTCAATTTTATCTTCTTCAGGAAAACAATGATGTTGTTGCAGGAAATGGAACCATAATTGTTGAATGTTCTGCAGGAAAAATTGTTTCTTCCCATCTACGTATAGTTCATTGCACATGAACGAAAGTGTTGATGTCGAATGTGAAATGATATCATTGAATTACCAGTCATTGAGGTCAACTTTTAACCAATGAGAGGCCCATCACCATTAATGAGAGTGACGACCAAGGTACTCTGATGCATCCTATCAGGTGTGAATTTATGAGATATTGTTGAATCTCCTATAGGATACAACAGTCAAGGAGCCATAATGATTCCCCATTGATGCTGGCGAGATAGGTTTTCATTGTGGCATACAAGCTTCAAGGCATCACAAGGCTCTGGTCTTGCACTGAGATAATTTGTTGATGTCGATTGTCCAATATTGTTGGAAGGAGGGCCTTAAGTAATCCCACCTCAGTCCAACATGAGAAATCTAAAAATTAAATGGAAATCAAAATTTACTGAGAGGATCGGAAAGGATCTACTGAACTGTGTTTTTAACTATCCCAAGGTAGTCCATGCTCGCCAGGTTTCAACTTTAGAGAGTCTAAAATACTAAAAAGGAAAACTCCAAGGGGGCTCATTTTCTGTAACTAGTCCCTTGGGCCCAGAAAAAGGAATAAAAATGTATCCAATAGAAATTCCTTTCATGGTTTACTAAGCACGAGGAGGAACAAAGTGAGGTCAATGTGTTCAAAAAAAAATCAAGAAGATATAGTGAGAGGAATGACTCCTTTTCCCACAATTCCTAGCTCTTTTTTCTTGACAAATTCTTCCATAAATTCCTCCTTATACTGGGGTTTATGATATAGCTTTAGTCTGTGGCCATTCAACAATAAGGTAACATTCCCATCATCAATATTTTTAACCCGAATAGATCCATTATACAAAACTTTGTAAGTTTCATAGGGACCGGACCAATGTGTGTTAAATTTCCCTTTAAAGTTGTTAAATTTTGAATCATACAACAATGCCCAGTCTCCCTCTTTGATATATCTATTTTTAATATATCTTTCCTTCCATTTAGCCCATTTTTGTTGGATCATATCAGTATGATAAAAATAATCCTACCTAATCTCATCCAAATCATTGAGCTGTAAGATTTCTGTTGTTGTGCCTCCTCAAGGTCTATACCAAAATATATTTCCATCTTGAAAGTTGTGATCTGGAATTCAATAGGAATTAAAACTTTTTTTCCATAAACTAATTCATATGGGGAGAATTCAATGGTGTTTCTCCATGTGATCCGGTAAGCCCATAATCCCTGGAGAATTTGATCAGACCAATCCTTGTTATGTAGTTGCACTATCTTTGTAAGGATTTTCACCCACACCTTACTTGTTGATTCCACCTTCCCATTGGCCTATGGATGGTAAGGGTTGGACTTCTGACGAGTAATCTGATATATCTGTACAATTCCTTGAACAAGCTTCAACAAAAAAATGGGTAGCCTGATTAGTAATAATTTCCCTTGGTACCCCAAATCTTATAAAAATACCACAAAAAAGAAAATCTACAACTACATTCTCACTTTCTCTAGGCAATGCTCTTGCTTCCACCCACTACGTAACATAATTAGTCCAAACTAAAATATAATTCTTACCATTGGAAATAGGATTTATGGGACCTGCAAAATCAAGTGTCCACCTCTCAAATGGTTCTATGAGAATTTGTGGCTGTAAAGGCATTTCATCTTATTGAATAGGTCGCCCTATTCTTTGGCATCTATCACATTTCTTGACATACTTCTTTGGATATTTGAAAAGACTTGGCCAATAGTAACCTAAGCAGAGGATCTTGGAGGTTGTCATCTTATTTGAAAAGTTTCATCCACAAATTTCATCATGACAAGCTCTCAAGATATCATATATCTCATCCTCTCTAACATAATTGCAAATAATCAAATCACGTCCAGTGAAAAAGAGGTCACCCCTAATCCAAGAGTAATTCAACACTTTTTCTAACAATTCTCTTTTTTTTATTAGATGAAAAGTAGGGTGGAAAATTTCCCGTACCAAGGTAGTTGGAAATATATGCAAACCAAGGTCGTTTGAAAGATATGAAAAACAGATTCTCATTAGGAAAGTTGTCATTAACAAGAGTATCCTCACTTATGTCATTGAGCCTAGATAGGAAATCAGCTACCTGATTTTATTTTCCCGGCCTATCCAAAATTGCGATGTCAAATTCCTGTAGCAGCAAAAGCCACCTAGTGATCCTTCAATTAGTGACTGGTTTTTTCATGAGATTCGGATCAGAGAATGAGAAGTGTGTATAAAAACTTCATAGCGAGTGATGTAATGTCTAAACTTGTTAATATCATAAATAATAGCAAAGAATTTTTTTCAGTTAGCGTGTAATTTAGTTATGCAGGAGTTAAAATTTTACTAACAAAATAAATAGCGTGGGTTACGGTATCTTCCTTTTGACCCAATACTTCTCCTATGGCTGAATCAAAGGAATCAATGAAACGTGAAAGGGAACTTTCCAATTTGGGCCACTCTAAATAGGTTCTGAAGAAATATTTTCTTTGAGTGTGTCAAATGTAGCTTGACACTCATAATTCCAATGAAATTCAGATTCTTTAGTCAATAATTTAAACAATGGATAGGCTACCTTTGTAAAATTTTAAACAAACCCTCTGTATTAGCCTGCATGTCCAAGAAAACTTTGAAATCCTTTTTGACTTTTTGTTGGGGAAAACTTTACAATAACTTCAATATCTGTCTTATCAAATTTAATTCCTGTATCAAAAACATGATGACCCAAAATAATACCCTCAGTCATATTCATAAAACAGTTTTCATTACTTAATGAGAGATTATTTTCTCTACATATCTACAAAAAATTCTTAATATTATGTAAATAATCTTCAAAAGTATCACCCATTACTGTAAATTCATCGATATAGACCTCTACATAATCATGAAAAAGGTGAGAGAAAATACTAAGGACCACCCATTGAAATGTGGCTGGTGTGTTGCATAGACCAAATGGTAGTACCTTGTATGCATAGGTGCCATAGGGACATGTAAATGTTTTCTTTTCCTAGTACTTTGGAGCTATCCTAATTTTATTGTACTCGTTGAACCTACCTAGGAAGGAAAAATAGTTGTTTCCTACTAGAGTGTCTAGTACTTGGTCTATAAAAGGCAAGGGAAAGTGACATTTTAATGTATATTTTTTTAATTCCCTATAGTATATAGATACTCGCCATTTACCATTAGTTTATGGACAATAACAAGTGGAAATACCCACTGGATACCTGAGATAGGGTAAATGAACACTACATTTAACAAATTTTGCAATTCATCTTTCATAATTTCTTTTAAAGCAGGGTTCATCCACCTTTGTGGATGTTTCACAGGCTTATAATTTTATTTTATATATATATGATGAATGCATGTATCTGGGTGAAAACCCCTCATGTCTGTATATTCCTAGGAAAATGTGTTTGAAATTTTTTTCAATGCTTGAGTTAATTTTTTTCTTGTTCAGGAGTTAAGGCATAATTGATGTTTAAAGTTTTTCAAGGAAAATTTTCAACTACCTGGCCCCCCCATGCAGTCATCGAATATGTATGGAATGAAAATAGGAGCGTTGAATGTATTTCAGTTGTTGTACTATGTTCATAAAAATACTGCAGATTATTAATGATATCTAAATTATGACTACACTGCCCTTCTAAATGGTGCAAAAAATCAGAATTAGAAATACAACAATTTATCAAATTTTCTTCTAAATTTTCCTTAAGGCTCATGGCTTTGGAAATTGTTAAAACTAGTTGGGTAAATTCTGAATCATGCTCCTCTTCTTCAAACCAATGATTATTTTCTCATCTTAAGAGGGGTTTACGAGGGGTATACAAATTAGTATGATTTGTTTCAGCTCCATGATTGATGGTCATGTTTCCAGACCTATGCATTATGTAAGCATCTGTCGTGGCTAACCAAGGCCTCCCCAAAGTCAAAGGATTCCCTCCCAAGTTGGTTTTATGTTGAAGAACATAAAATTGTACAGGGTACTCCCAAATATCTAATTATATGACAATGTCCTCTAATACCCTCTCTAGCTTTGCCTTATGTCTGTCCATTGATTCTAACATGGTAGGAGTAGGAAGTAAGTCAAAGGATCCTATATGAGATTAAGTATTCATGGTCATCACATTGGTGGATGCACTTAAATCAATTAAATTTTTCTTTATGGGATACCCATTGATAAATTTTGTAACCACGGGGATTTCAAGGACTACATATTTCTCAGTAACAAATCTGGTGGACATTAGGCTTGCAAGTTTTCCACCTACTTGATTTGTAGAGGGCTCTTTCTTTTGTCTTCCTAATTTCTTGGTACATAGCTCCCTCACTATTTTTTCATAGATATGGATATCCTTAAGTGCTTGAAGCAAAGATATCTTGATGCACATATTTCTGAGTCTAGACACAAGATCAAACTTGGCTTATTATATTTTCATTTCCAAACTCTCTAGAAAAGGAGGTTAGACAATATGGGATGAGGAAGAATATTTTGATATAGAAGTGATTTTTTCTATTGGTTTAGGTGATTTTTCAACTTTAAGTACTTCTAGAGTGTCTTCCTCTACAATTTCTTCAATCCTTTTGGGTTGATTCACCACTTTTCCCAATTTGAGTTTGATTTCCTGTAGCGACACAGGAAATTCCTTCAGCGTAGGAATGAAAATTTCCTGCAGAGGTTGCAATGTAATAATGTAAGTAGGAAAATTGGGATACATTACCAGTCCAATATTGTGAGCAACTTGGTTGGTTTTATTGTTGGGGTTAGATACTGGCTGACGAGGAAGTTGTGTGGGACGAGGTTGATTTGGAATGGTAGGAAAATGAAGTTGCTGCTATTGTGGTTATACTATTTGTTGTGGTATGGGTTGTGGTGGATAAAAATTTTGAGATGGAAAATTTTGTGCAAAAGCGTAAGAAAGGTTCCCATAGTAAGGTTTTTGTGGAGGATAGGGTTGTCAGGGAATTAGAATATTCCACATATGATTTTGAGCATAAGGAATTTGAAAATTTGAGTGTGACATACCTATAGGATGTCGTAGCCATGGTCTTTGAGGTTCCATTGCATAGAGTGCATTGACAACTCCTTAATCTACTATATATGATGCTTTAACTTTAGGAATAATGGACATTTATTAGTAGAACTCTCAACTTCAGAAATTTGACATACCTCTATGCTTTCTGCAGGGCATTCCCTCAGAGCATGTTTCTTCCTGCATTTGGAGCAGAACACGACCAGGGCTTTCTCCAATTCCTCATGTTTCCTCTTAGCCTATAAAACATCTAATTGTTAAGACAAAGTACTAAGAATATTAGTTTTAAAATTTTCAAATAAATTACACATTTCAGTTCTGGTTACTCCAGCTCCATGTTGTAGCGGCTACAACACCCTCCAAAATTTGGTCCCATTTTAAAATTTCAGAGCTCCTGGTCTCTTAGTAAAGAGAAATATGATGCGGCCTAAGCCTAGAGTCTTAAGAGAATTTCTTCCCATGCATTATCTCTTTAAAGCGTAATCCAAGGTTCTGGTATCTGTATACTATGGGAACATTTCTTACGCTTTTCACAACATTTTCCATCTAAAAATTTTTATTTTGACAACGTGAAGTTGCGAGTTGACACATAAAACCAGAACTTTGCAACTATTCGATCGTGTGACCCGGTGGCCTGAGCCCCTAGGTGCAATTCGCAGGTCACATGTGATCCGGGTGTGGATATTGGTGGTCACCGCCTATTCCACTTGGGGCTCCACCATTGTCTATTTCAGTTTTTCAGTTTCGGCACAGTTTACTATTTTTAGCAGTTTTTCGGGTCCTAAACTTCCGGAGCCGTTTTGAGGCCCTAAACGACGTTTTTTGGGAAAACAAAGAGCAACATGGGTCCATGGACCGATGTTGCTCGTTCCAAATTTGTATTCCTCGGATAGATCTTTCTAACGAGGTATGGTACGCGTCAAACGGAGATCGTATGCCAAAGTTACGCCCCTGGGAAGTTGAAACACCAATTTACCCAAACAGGGCCCATAGTTTTGGCGCTTCATCTCCTAGGGTTAGGGTTTTCGCTGTTTAGGATTTCCCATTGTTTCTAAATGATAAATAGGCCCTCGAGCCTCATTGTAACTCAGTTCAGAGGCCTGTAGCCGCCACATCTCTTCTCAGAGATAGCTACCAGTGCCCTAGCTAGTTTTATTTCCATTCTGTCTGTAAGAAAATTTCAATTCTTTGATATTAATGAAATGAAGTGTTATTTCCGCTGCATCTCTGTATTTATGTTTATATGTTTATTCTGTTGCGTTCCTGCATAAATCCGGATCAGTGGTATCAGAGCGGTCTGCTTTTTCTCGATTCTTCTTTGCATGTCCCCAACGAGGTCGGGGTATAAGGAGCTAGGGCTTGATCTGGTGGAACCTTTGCAAGATCAGCCTCGCAAACCTTGACGGACGCCCATGGGGGACGAAAAGAAAGATGAGGGAGCAGGAGATCCTATCAAAATATTGCTCGAGGAGGCCCTCGAAAAACAAAGGAACGCGATGATGGATAGCTTTGCTCAGATCCTTCAACGGATGCCCACCGGCGGCGCATCTGCATCCAGTAGCCACTCTGGAGTTGCGACTCCCTTTAAGGTACAAGTAAATTTTGACATTCTCATATTTGAGGGTCAAATAGACGCAGATGCCGTAGATAGATGGTTGAATCTATTAGAAGGATATTTCTCTGTTCATGACTTTTCAGACCGGGAGAAGATTAATTTTGCACTCCTCAAAGCTACCCCCCATGTTAAGGACTGGTGGGAAACCTACTGTGAGAACAAGGACCAGACAGAACCCTCTCTGTTCTTGGCTGTACCAACTTGGAATTCTTTCCGAGACGCCGTCAAGGAACAGTACTATCCCGTGGGGAGCTATGAGGACAAGTACATACAATGGACCACGCTGCGACAACAAAGGGATCAAGATGTGCACGAGCTGACGAATCTGTTCCATACCCTGCGCACAAAGTTGGGTATCAAAGATTGAGAGAAACATTTGGTGCTAAAGTATCGCAGCTGTCTGCACAGATACATTCAGGAGGAAATGGAGTTCCTCGACATCTCCTCGCTTGGTACGGCATACCGGTATGCTGCCAAGATTGAGCAGAAATTCAAAGAGAAGAAGCGAGACTTTGGATCTGTGAATCAAAAGCAAGGAAAAGGTGCTTCCAAACCGCAGAACAAAGGACAGAGCATGGCGGCTAAAGACAACCCGTCAAAGCCACAAGAAAAGAACAACACCGTAAAGCCAAAGAAGGACACGGGAAAGTGGTGTGAGTTCCATAAGAGCTCCACTCACAACAAAAGTGAGTGTCGGGCCAAGCAGTCGCTAGTGGCCGAGATGAGGGCTTCTGAGTCAGATGCATGCTCCGACTCCGAATCAGAACCTGAAAAGGGGAATGAAAAAGGGAAACGGATTATTGATGCGGAGCCCAACGCCACTGTTGCCACTACAAAGGTCCAGAAGGAGGAACCGGAAGATCCAGAGGAGGAGGAACGTCTCTTCCACTCCCAGATGTGGGTAAAGGGCTCCCCTGTACGGTTCATTGTCGACAATGGGAGCCAAAAGAACCTCATTTCAGCAGACGCCGTGAAGCGGTTGGGCTTGCCGACCACAGCTCACCCACATCCATACACCATCGGATGGCTTCACCAAGGACGAGATCTCCGCGTCAGCCGGCAGTGTCGCCTTCCCTATAGCATCAAGCCCTTCACGGATGAGGTACTATGTGACGTTGCTCCTATTGATGTTTCTGATGTATTATTAGGACAACCATACTTGTGGAAGCGTCATGCTGTGTATGAGTCTCGACCTCGTGCTGTTATTGTTACTTTGGGAAATAAGTTTTACAGGATACCAGAGGTACCACCTCCTGCTGCTATCTCTTTGGTTACTGCAAAACAATGCAGTAAGCTCATTTCCCAAACCAGGAAATTCGTTTTCCTGATGATCCGCCCCCAGGGCAAGAAGAAGACTGTGGCCATGACCTCCAGACAGGGCTCCTCTACACAAAAACAACAGATGGATAAGGTTGTGGAGGAGTACGCAGACATATTCACCTCACCCACAGGGGTTCCTCTGCACTGTCAGGTCAAGCACCCGATTGATCTGACCCCAGGTGCGCCGCTACCTAATGGACCAATCTATCGGCGCTCTGTTCTGGAGAATGATGAAATCAAGAGACAGATTCAGGAGCTGTTGCAGAAAGGTCACATCAGACCAAGTTCATCGCCCTGTGGGAGCCCGATCGTGTTGGAGGATGGGACGTGGAGACTCTGTATTGACTATCGGGCGCTGAACAAGATCACTGTCCGGAATAGGTACCCAATCCCACGGATTGATGACCTTCTGGACCAACTCAAAGGTGCAAAATATTTCAGCAAGATCGACCTGAAGTCTGGGTATCACCCGGTACCAATTGAACCCTCCGATGTGTGGAAGACTGCCTTCAAAGCCAAGGAAGGCCTTTTCGAATGGCTGGTCATGCCTTTCGGGTTGACGAATGCTCCCGCCACCTTCATGAGGATGATGGATGACATCTTGCGGCCATTCACCAACTCATTTGTAGTGGTGTACTTGGATGACATTTTGATCTTCAGCCGGACTTGGGAAGAGCACCTTCACCACATCCGACAAGTCCTCCAAACACTGCGGCAACACAAGTTGTGTGCCAATTTGGAGAAGTGCACTTTTGGCATGACCCAGGTTCAATATCTGGGATACATTATTGATGAAAGGGGGGTGCATGTGGATCCAGCCAAGATCCAAGTCATTCGGGATTGGCCGGCCCCAACCACTATAACAGAGCTTCGCAGCTTTCTGGGTCTTGCTAATTTCTATCGAAGGTTCGTGTTGGGATTCTCCTCGGGACAGCTCCCGCAGGGTCGAGTCACCCGAGGAGGGAGCGAGAGCAAAATTTTTTTGGTCGGAACCTCAACAGAAGGCATTCACAGAATTGAAAAATCGCCTCTGTTCTGCCCCGGTGCTCACTTTACCAGACTTGCAACAGCCATTTGAGATCGAGACAGATGCCTCTGACTATGCTATTGGGGCAGTTCTTACTCAACAGGGACATCCAGTGGCATTTCACAGTGAGACATTGTCTGACACAGTTCGCAAGTACCCCACATATGACAAAGAAATGTACTCCATTGTGCAAGCTTGTCGACAATGGAAGCATTACATTTTGGGAAAGGAAACAATCATCCACACAGACCACAAGCCCTTGCAGTTCATACAGACGCAAGGGAAGTTGCAGAATGATCGCCATCAGAAGTGGTCCACATATCTGCAACAGTTTCATTTGAACATCAAGTACAAGAAGGGTAGCACTAATCATGTTGCAGACTGCCTCAGCCGACCACCGATCGTGGCGCTCACCACTGTGCTCAACTCTTGTGGGCACGAGACTTCTGATTGGCCGCTTCTCTATGAGAGTGACCTAGAATTCGGCCAAACTTACAAGGCACTCTTGGGGGGTACGCAAGTTCCAAATTTTCACCTCCAAGATGCACTTTTATGTCACATGGGACACCTTTGTGTTCCTTCAAGCGAGCATGCCAAGATGATATGGGAAGCACACTATAGTCGAGTCGTTGGGCATTTTGGGGTGGAGAAAATAGTAGCAATCCTGGAGAAGTATTTCTATTGGCCGAACCTTCGAAAGGATGTCGAGAAGCACATCAGATCCTGCACTGCTTGTGCCATTGCCAAACCGACCATCAAGAAGCAAGGCCTATATACTCCTATACCTACCCCTAGTCGACCTTGGGAATCCATCTCCATGGATTACATGTCGGGCCTGCCTTCTACTAAGCAGGGAAATGACTGTGTTTTTGTGGTCGTCGACAGATTCTCGAAGATGGCCATTATGGCGGCTTGCAAGAAGAATATCACAGCAGAAGCCACTGCTAAACTCTTCTTTGAACGAGTGTGGGTGCACTTTGGGATCCCACAGTCTATCATATCAGATCGAGATAGCAGGTTCCTCAGCACATTTTGGTCCAGCCTCTGGTCGATGTTGGATACCAAGCTCACCAAGTCCACGGCTTTCCATCCCCAAACAGATGGCCAGACAGAGGTCGTCAACAGAATGATTGTACACATTCTGCGCATGTACAATTCAAAGCATCCACGCACATGGGACGAGAGCCTCCCTTATGTACAACATAGTTATAATCGGGCTCTCCACAGTTCAATCGGCCATAGCCCCTTTCAGGTGGGCTTGGGATTCCGGCCACTATGTCCCATTGACGTAGCCATGCCATTTGCAGCTGCTCAGGCCCATTCAGCTCATGTCCAGTCTGAAGTTGACAAAGCCAGTAGCTTCATCGAGCGCATTCAACACATCCGCCAACAGGTTCATGATATATTGGACAGAGCCAATGCCAAGTACAAGCAACGCCATGATCAACACCGGGTGCCACACAACTTCCGGGTGGGTGACAAAGTATGGCTACATTTGCAGAAGGAGCGCCTCACTGGACCCCACCGCAAGCTTCGCCCGCTCCGATACGGGCCGTACACCATCACCAAGGCTATAGGGAACAATGCATTCGAGCTCAGTATTCCACCATTCCTTGGTCTGCACCCAGTCTTCAATGTGGATCACCTTCATCCTTACTTCCCACCTCTACTGGACACCTCGGACATTGCAGAACAACTCACACCAACTGAGTTAAATCCAGACTGCATGGAACAGGCCACCACAGATTGCATCATGGACATGCAAATCAAGAACACTCGCCAGCAGAAGATCCAAATATATCGGGTTGTCAAAGCTGGCCAACTCCTGCACCAAGGAAAGTGGTTCACCAGGGACCAAGTTCAGCAGAAATTTCCTCATCTCATGGAGGAACTTAACGCAATGGGGACCATTTCTTCCTAAGGGGGGAGGAATTATCTAGGTGGATATTGGTGGTCAACGCCTATTCCGATTTGAGGCTGCTCATTGTCTCTTTCAATTTTCGAGTTCGGCAAAGTTTACTATTTTAGCGAGTTTTTCGGGTCCTAAGCATCAATTGTTAGAGGCCTAGCGACATTTTTTTTTGGAGAAGCAGTACAACATGGGTCCATGGGCAGGTCTTGCTGTTCAATTGTATTCACTAGGATGGTCTTTCTGTAATTTATGGTATATAGGAAACGAAGATTGTATGCCAAAGTTACGCCCCTAGGAAGTTGAAACACCAATTTACCCAAACGGGGCCCATAGTTTTGGCGCTTCATCTCCTACGGTTAGGGTTTTGGCTGTTTAGGATTTCCCATTGTTTCTAAATAATAAATAGGTGCTCGAGCCTCATTGTAACTCAGTTTAGAGGCCTGTAGCCGCCACATCTCTTCTCAGAGATAGCTACCAGCGCCCTAGCTAGTTTTATTTCCATTCTTTCTGTAAGCAAATTTCTGTTCTTTGATATTAATGAAATGAAGTATTATTTCCACTGCATCGCTGTATTTCTGTTTATATGTTTATTCTGTTGCATTCCTGCATAAATCCGGATAGCATGTTTGTCTGAAATTTAAGATTCACAACCATGCAACCATGCGACCTTGCGACCTCTAGGTCATGAAGTCACAAGGTCGCAAGGTCAGACATCCCTTAACTAGACGTGATCTGCGACCTTTTGACCCGCATTAAATTTCCACATGTGTGACCCCTTTATAAATAAAAGGGTCATGTAGGTCACATTCTACTTGCGCGATGGAAGGAGTAATGACTCTGACAAGCCAGTTGGAGCACATTTTTTCTTAGGTAAGTTGCCTAATCCTCTTTTTTTTTCCTTTTTGGTTAATTGTTGCTAATCCTTCCCTTGCCCCTGGCCTATTTATCCCTTCCTTGGCCTCATTCAAGCTCCCCGACAGCCCTGGTCAGAGTCTACCCCTTCCCCTCATGGCATATACCTTTCTATCTCCTTCAATGAAGCCTCTCCTTTCCCCCAGTCTGTCTCAAACACCCTTCCTAGCTACTTGGAGAAACCTTAAGAGCTAAATTTTTCCATTCCACTTAATGTTTTTTCCTTCCTCACCATTCATCACCGCGGAATCCCTTAAAGGAGCCCTAGCGCGGCCCCGCGACCCCCTGACTTCGTGACCAAGCCACCTTGTGACCCCACGACTTGGTCGCTAAGTCGCAAGGTCACCATGTCACTCATAACCAATCATTGGCCACCCTTTCAACCTAGTGACCCAACAACCTCCTGACCTAGTCGCAATTCGACAAGTCACCAAGTCGCAGTTCCCTTAATTTTTGACCCTAGCGCGACCTTGTGACCATGCGACCTAGTCACTAAGTCGCAAAGTCACTATTCCTTGAAAGTGTACACTGGTGCAAGCTAGCGACCTAGTGACCTGGTCGCAAGGTCGCCAAGTAGCAGGTCTATCCATTTCCTTGGAGAATAGTTAGCAGGACTAGCAACAACCTGAACATATTTATAATTATGCCATCTGTCTTATTGTGGGATTTTTTCATGAACATGCCAGGAAACATCGAAGCGGAGCTCGAGTGTGTGTCCATCTCTTCGGCCTC
Organism: Pinus albicaulis; assembly: GCA_034641835.2. NCBI lineage: Eukaryota > Viridiplantae > Streptophyta > Pinopsida > Pinales > Pinaceae > Pinus > Pinus albicaulis. Next base: position 936,256,933 of record CM076573.1, read on the forward strand.
AAGCGATATGGGGCCCCCGACAGTTCGAAAGAGAAACAAGGCTCTTGAAATAGAAATATCATAAGAAGAAATTCCTCTTTCCCCTCCCCTTATCTATGGAGACACTGCCTATGTGTTTGGGAAAGGGGAAAATATGAGTTCTTATCAGGTATACCAAGAGTTCACAAAGCCTAAGTTTTCAGAAGATCCCCCAAACTGGTAGGTGTATATTCAGGTTAAGAGGTCCAAGATCCACTATGCAGGTGCCCATCCACCAATATTTCCATGTGCAGAGATTATTGAATGGATCTTGCAAAAGGTCGACTCCAGAATTTGGGTCATTCGATATTACTCAGGGAAATCATTTGCTAACCTGAAGGGACAAGATGTGAAAGTCTACTTGCACTCCCCACCTGAGGGAAAACTTTCAAAAACTGAATGGGATGCCACTCATGGACTTCCCATAGCGGATACCTTGAAGGGATGGTGGGAGGACCCAGAAAAGTTTAGAGTTTGGAAGGATCAGGAATATAAAACAGAGGGCCTGAAGAAAGTCTACATGTTTGTGGCAGCGATGATGTGCAAGATCTACGGCTGACCAGATGCCACCACTTTTAATGGTACTTGGGTCTCTCTCATGTACGTATCACTACATATGGCACCTGCGTCAACTCGGCCAACTTAATAGTAACGGCCCTCAGGTCGAACATGTCAGTAGCACAAGCACCTAAAGAAGGGAATTCATCTGAATTTTATATGGCTTCCTACCTCTTCGATGCGGTATGCATAAGATGTCAATTTACAGGATGGCCTCATAACTGGGATGTAGAGCATGGTATACCAATCCACAAAGAGTTAAAGGTGTTATGGCCTCCAAGTACAAACAAGATATGGATTTAATCTTGCACAACTTCATTCATGTGCTCTACAAAAAATTGTTTGGCAAAGATACCCCTTGCATGTTTAGGCGAGCCATGGAAACAACAACCCGAGTGGCCAACTAGTTTCCCATCACACACAGTAATTTCATCAGGGTATTTGGGGTCATCATCACAACCCTACCTGACCTGCCCAAATGAAGGCATAAGGGATTAAAAGGTAAATGGGTCACATGAACGTGTACCACAATGCAAACAAGTTGTCACAACTTAGCATTTTTGATACAGCCTCCCTCACATGACCCTACCCGACCCAACCCGAGTACCCAACCCAAACACGTTTCCTTGGGCACTCTCACACAACACGACTCGACCCACCCGAACGAAGGAACAAAAGAGAAAACAACAAACAAGTCACACGAATGTGCACAAGGCACATAGGTGGTCACAACTTAGCATTTTTATACGACTGCCCTACACAACCTGACCCCATGACCTGCCCAAACATGTTTATTTGGGCGCCCTCGTACAACCTGACCCAAAATGACCTGACTTGAACGGCCTGAATGCATTTCCTTGGGTGCCCTCACATGGCATTACCTGACCTAACCCGCCCGAATGTCTTTCCTTGTGTGCCCTCACACGATGCGACCCAACCAGACCTAACCTAGATACAATGATAGGCCTGCAGTTGGCATCGAAGCTTGAACATTATATTGGTTGGTCTCATTGAAACATTGGGAGGAGAAAGACACTGGTAAGGGTCGAAGATGCATAACAAGGCATGGAGAGTTGGGAAGAATGTCAAGGGAAGATTTTTCAGACCTTGTACAAGTTGAGGCGTATTAAAGAATAGCACCCACAGATTCATGTTGAGTTTGAAGTCTTGTGGGAGAATGTTGAAGTAGAGCTTCTTTGACTTGGTTGGGAAATGGAGCAGGATGCAGTTGCAGATTGTGATGAAGAATAAGAAGATGACACATGTGAAGAAGAGGATCTATTCTTCAAAACTAGCAGTTTAAATGGGTTAGAGGTGGGGATTTAGAATTTAAGGGGTTAAAAGGCACACGCGCTGTCACAACTTAGCATTTTTATACAACCTCGCTCACACAATCTAACCCGAATGTGTTTCATATGGAGCCCTCACATGGCATAGCCCGACCCACCCAAACGAAGCCACAAGGGAGCAAATAGAAAAGAGATGGCACAAACGTGCACAATTCACATGGGCCGTCACAACCTACCATTTCTTATACGACCACCCTCGCACGACCCAACCTGACCCGCCCGAATGCATTTCCCTGTGCACCCTCACACGACTTGACCTGAATAGACTCGGCCCGCCCTAATGCGTTTCCCTAGGTGCCCTCACACAACTCGAACCAAATTGTCCTGAATCACACAAAAGTGTTTTCTTCGGCACCCTGAAATGACATGAGCTAACCTAATCCACCCAAACATGTTTCCTTATGACGTGCCCTCACACGACCCAAACCAATCCACATGAACGCATTTCCTTTGGTGCCCTCACACGACCCAACCCAAACCGACCGGGCATACTTGAATGCATTTCCTTGGGCACCCTCACGTAACCTGACCTGACCTGGCCTACCTGAATGCGTATCCTCATGCACCCTCACATAGCACAACCCAACCCGACCTGTCTGAATGAATTTAGCTAGGCGCTCTCACATGACATGACCCAACCCAATCTGACTCACTTGAAAGTGTTTCCTTCGGCACCCTCACACGACACGACCCAAATCAACCCACCTGAATGCATTTCCTTGGACCGCAGTTGGTATCGAAGCTTTGATATTATATAGGTTGGTCTCAGTGAAACATTGGCAGGGGAAAGATATTGGTCAGGGTCGAAGTTACATAACAAGACATGGGAAATTGGGAAGAATGTCAAGAGAGGGTTTTTTCATACCTTGTACAGGTTGAGGCGTATGAAAGAAGAGAACCCACAGATTTTTTTTGTACTTGAAGTCTTGGAGGAGAATGTTGAAGTAGAGCTTCTTTGACTTGGTTGGGCAATGGAGCAGGATGGAGTTGCATATTACGATGAAGAAGAAGAAGCTGAGACATGTGAAGAAGAGGATGTTGCATATGTGTCAATGTCAGAGTAATAACTTGATGAACACGTTGGACTGGGATCGTGCACTTTGCATACGTTAATGATGGAGGAAACTTATAGGGTGTAGGGGTTAGGGTTAATGAGGTTAGGGTTCAGGGGGTTAAATGGATTAAGGTTTTAGGGGTTTAGGGGGTTAAATGGGTTAGGGGTCAAGAATTAGGGTTTAAGGGGTTAGGGATTAAGGGTTTAGAGGTTTAGGGTTTAAGCAGTTAAACAGGTTAGGGATATAGTGTTTTTGGGGTTAAATGGGTTAGGGGTTAAGGGTTTAGGGGTTAGGGGTAAGGGTTTAGAGGTTTAGGGTTCAAGGGTTAAATGGGGTATGGGTTTAGAGGTTTAGGGGTTGGGAATTGTTGCTAAGGATTCAAGTTCCATGGAAAAATATAAAGTCATCAAAAACCTTAATGGTTTGGAAGAATTTTCTAAAATACCTATCCCAATAGACAGGTATTTCGTCTTGAAAGGTGGAGGGAACCGAACATAAAGTGGAAGGAAACAATCTATTGATTAAAAATTAATATTAATTGTGGAAAAATCTCAAAAGAAATATTAGGGGATAGAGGGAAAAATAAGTATGACTATGAAATGGAGACTTAGAAAAATATGGAGGATCAAATGTAGTTCCTTGCATTGATAAATTTGGATTCTTGGCTTACAATGTAGTCTAAGTAATGGATCATTTTGTTCATACTTCATTCTGAAATGTTGGAGGTGTTTTCTTTTATACATTATATTCAGCTACCTAGTGCCACAACATGACTTGATAAGAATGGAGACTTGTCTGCTTATGTTTTGAGTTGTTTTAGGAAGGCATTGATTTTGGTTGTTTCATCAAGGAAAGAAGCATTGATGTAGATTTGTTACCATTTTTTTTAGTTAAGAAAAATCCATCCAAACTCTAATTCTCTCCACCAGACAAAATTTCTACCATACCTTAATTTTACAGCCTTGTGTGTGCTTGATAAATTTGAAATCACACACTTATGTATTAGAAATTCACTATTTTCTAACCCACAACCTTGTACTAGAGGCAACTCGAAAAAGGAAAAAATAACTGAGGGCATCAGGATCCTAACCAAGAAAGTATGATGACCCAATGAAAATCCTATGGAGAACTAAGGATAACCCCAAGCAAAGAAAACCCTTGGATATGACACGACCAGACCTGACCCGACCCACCCGGACGTGTTTCCTTGGATGCCGTCACACGACATGACACTACATAATTGACATAATATGAATTGTATTTTTAGGGGTGGTTTTATTCTCACTAGGCTTTCCCTCTTTACCTCACTCTTCTGATATTGTGTACTATATTTTCATGAGTACTTGAGATGGTAGAAAATTATTGGGACTCATTGATTTTTTTTTGGTGTACATGAGTACTTAACATGGCCGAGAATTTCTAGGACCCATTCAATAGCGTAAGATATTATCTGAACGCATTCCTTGGGTGCACTCACACGACCCTACCTGACCCAACCCGACTCGCCTGAATGTGTTTCCTTGGGCGCCCTCACAGTATGGCACAACCCAAAAAAAACCTGACCTGAATGCGTGTTTCGTTGGGCGCCATCACATGAACCGACTAGACCCAATCCGCCTGAACCCAACCCACCCAAATGTGTTTCCTTAGGTAGCCTCACACAGTGCAACCCGACCCAACCTGACCTGCCCGAACACATTTCCTTGGGCACCCTCATAGTATGGCACGTCCCAACCTGACACGACCCGAACACGTTTCCTTGGGTGCATTCACACTATTTGAGTCGACCCCCATGGACATGTTTCCTTCGGTGGCCTCACACAGAACGACCCAACCAGACTCAACCCAACCCACCCGAACACATTTCCTTGGGCACCCTCACATGATCTGATCACACGACTCTACCCGGACGTGTTCCTTCGGTGCCCTCACATGACTTGACATGCCTCGACCTGGACGCATTCCTTGGACATCCTCACATGACCTGACCCAACCCGACCCACTCGAACACATTTTCTTGGGTACCCTCACATGGTATGACTCAACCCGACCCAACTCACTCTAACATGTTTCATTGGGCACCATCACATGACACGACCTAACCTAACCCGCCAAAACATGTTTCCTTGGCCAGCCTCATACGACATGACTCGACCGAACCTTACCTGACCTGCTCGAACGTGTTTCCTTGGGCACCCTCACATGACCAGACCCGATCCAACCTGGACACGTTCTTTGGGCGCCCTCACATGACCTGACCTGACCCAACCAACTCGAGTGCCTTTCCTTGAGCTCCCTCACAGTATGACAAGACCCGGCCTAACCCAACCTAGACAACTTTCCTTGGGCGCCATCAAATGACTCGACCTAACCCCCACAAACATGTTTCCTTGGGCAGCCACACATGGCACGACCCGACCAGACCCAACCCAACCTGCCCAAACATGTTTCCTTGGGCGATCTCACATGACACGACCTGACCTGACCCATTGGAACAGGTTTTATTTGGCAGCCTTACATGACACGGCCTGACCCAAACCGACCCACCCGAACATGTTTCCTTGGGCACCGTCACATGACCCAACCCAGACACATTTCTTGGGTGCCCTCACATGAGTCGACCCAACATGACCCATCTGAACACATTTCCTTGGGTGCCCTCACAGTACAGCATGACCCAACCTAACATAACATGAAGAAATTTCCTTGGGTGCCATCACATGACTCAACCCGACCCACACAAACACATTTCGTTGGGCGACCTCACACGGCATGACCCGACAAGACGCAACCCAACTTACCATAGCGCGTTTCCTTGGATGCCCTCACATGACCCGACTCAAACGCATTCCTTGAGCACCCTCACATGACCCTACATGACCTGACCTAGACGCATTCCTTAGGTGCCCTCACATGACCCAATACGACTTGACATGGACATGTTCCTTGGGATCCCTCACACGACCCAACCCGACCGGACCCAACTCACTCGAATGGTGCATTTCCTTGGGCACCCTCACACGACATGACCTCACCAGTCCTGACTCGAATGCATTTACTTGGATGCCCTCACATGACCTGAAAAAACCAGACCCAGACACGTTCCTTGGGTTCCCTCACATGACCCAACTCGACCCAACCCACCTGAACATCGAATGAAAAAGGGAGAAAATGGAAAACGGGTTACATGGACTTGCAAAAGGCACACAGATGGTCACAAATCATCATTTTTTATACAACCTCCCTCACAATATCTTACCCGAACATGTTTCCTGTGGTGCCCTCACATAACACGATCTGACCCGCCCAAACAAAGGGTGCACGAGGGAGAAAATGGAAAATAGTTCGCACAAACATCAATAAGAAACATGGGCAGTCACAAGTTAGCATTTTTTATATGACCACCCTCACATGACCCCACCTGACCCGCCCAAATGTGTTTCCTTGGGCAGCCTCACATGGCACAACCGGACCCAACCAGACCCAACCCACCTGAATGTGTTTCCTTGGGCGTCATCACATGACATGACACAAACTGACCCAGATGTGTTCCTTGGGTGCCCTCACATGACTTGACCCGACCAAACTAGCCCGAACGCGTTTCCTTTCTTGGGCGCCCTCACATTACAGCACGACCCGACCTGGCCCGACTCGAACGTGTTTCCTTGGTCGCCATCACACAACTTGACAATACCCACATGAACAACATGTTTCCTTAAGCACCCTCATATGACCTGATCACACGACCCAACTCGGATGCGTTCCTTGGGCACTGTCACATGACCTGACATGACTCGACCTGGACACATTCCTTTGGCACCCTTACATGACCCGACATGACTCGACCTGGATGCATTCCTTGGGCTCTCTCACACGACCCAACCCCACCCGACCCGAACATGTTTACTTGGGAACCATCACACAAAAACATCGCTATCTCAATGCTTTGCTCCTAAATGTCAGACTTCCAATGCTTTGCCTAAATGTCACACTTCCGATGCTTTGGTCCTAAACGTCGCACTTCTGACACTTTGGTCCTATGTGTCACACTTCCGATGCTTTGTCCCAAAACATTGTTATTTTGATGATACCCCTAAATGTCTCTATTTTGATGATACCCCTAAACATACCTAGAGCGATGCTTGTTAGCGGGATTAAAAAAATCGAGAAAAATTGTGGAACTTTCCGACAATATGTCAAAACTATCGAAACTAAAGTGTCAAAAAATCGACCATATGTATTAGTGTACAAGAACTATTTCTTCAAATTGTTCAAATGATATGATGATGAAGATACAAGAATAGAACTTTTTGATATTAGAGTTTTCTCTAAACATACCAAGATTGATACACTTTTTATAGTGTGTCACAAGCTAACTTTATTGCTGAAGATTTGGTTAAGCAGCTAGGCCTTCAAAATATTAGACATCCAAGACCATATCCTTTTGGTTGGATATGCAAGAATTAAAATTTGTAGGTTACAGCGAAGTGCTTACTAAGATTCGCCATCAAATCAAACTTTCCTTATGAAGTTGAGGTTCATGTGGTGTCACCTTAGATATAAGGTATAGTATTGGGAAGTCCTTATCTATATGATATGAAAGCCATATTTCATTTCCATGAAAGAAAGTATCACTTTTTTAAGGATGGTATTTAGTACATAATTAGAGCACATAAGAAGAATATAGGTTTGTCTCTATTACATGCAAGTGAAATGAAGAGGATAATGAATGCAAGTCAGAATTTGACGTTGCTAATGATAGAAAAAGAGATGTATTGAACCACACTTTTCAAAAAGATTCTTATTATTGTAATGAGTTTTCTCAGTATGTTAAAAGGTTGCCTTTGAAAGAAAGTGAAAAGCATTTTCAGCAGTCAATAGTAGCGTTGAGCAGTGTTGGAAATAATATGTCGGTGCAAGAGAGTGCAAAGGTCAAAGAGAAAGTGACAAAGTCATTTGGTGAAGAAGGCACGAGCTCAAAAAATTATAGTTTATGGATTCCAGAAGGAAAATGGCAATGGAAAATATACTTAGTCAAGAGTCGATGCAAGTACAAAGCGATAACAGTTAAAAATCGGCATGGTGACAGTGTTCAAGGTGAGAAAAAATTCAAGTTTCCTTTTATTATTGACGAAGGTAGGAAAAAGATGGTTTCTACAAAAATATATTGTTGTTCTACAAATTCAGAAATATTGTAGCATGATGGTGTGAATGACAGCAAGAGAAGGTTGCATGAATCAAGAAAAAATTTGAATTTTTGTGAAAAGCTCCAAATGATGAAATGGGGAAATTTTCAATGAATAGAGACTTGAAGGGTGAGGGAACATCCCTCATCCACATAATCAGTAATCAAAGAGCTTTTGGGGTCCAAAAGGCTTCTAGTGGGGAAGAATGATTAGAGGCTCAGTATTTTAGCTCAAAAATAAAACTTCTCAGAATTGAATGAAACTAGACTTACAGCGACCGGCTCGTCACAAGGAATCCAGTGGAACTCGTTTCATTGAATACAGAGTTCGATTGAAGCAGTTATGATGTGTTGATCGACATTCAGAATAAGAAATTTTCTATTAAAAAGCTGCAGAACATGTACATGCTGATCACATGGTAGCCCAGTTAGCATTCAGGAAATCTTCTTCAATTTAGTTCCAATGGGATTGTGACAAGTGTCACTATGGGATTTGCCAGTTTGGTTTTAGAAGGTAAAAATTTTCCAATGACCTCCTAAGGTTGAATTCGTGTTTATGATTTTAGGTGTTGGAAGTTATTTTTTTAATTAGCTAAGGTTAAATTAATGAATATTATATATATATATATATATATATATATATATATATATAATCAATTTCATTAATATTCAAACCTTAATATAATTTTAATTAATTCTGCATATATCTATATATATCAACCTAAATTCAATTAAATATTTCAAATCTAGATTATAGTGCATTGTAATATATAATACATAGGAAACGACATATATTAAGTTTGGTCTGGATTAATTATTACAGTGACAACATTATTATAATTTATGCAAAGTTCACATGGCTTAAACATATGGTTTGAATGACATTAAACGTGGAGTAGATGTATTAAGGTTCGATGGTATATATTATAAAGTATGGGCACAACATATGTTTCACATGCCAAAATTATCATTGAGGAGGGGTAGAGGTCGGGTTCAACCCCACGACCTCCCCCATGTAAGCACTCGTCTTGACCAACAGACCATGAGTTATCTCTTAACTCATATGGGTGCACGGTTAATTTAAAGTGTATGATGTTCTCAAATGGGAAGAGGAGGGGGCCAGCCCCATGGGCCAACCCTCTCATAACATGACCGTGACCGTGACCATGTCGGAGCGCTTATCCACTGCCGGGGGATTTAAAACATTAAACATGTTTATATGCCACTAAACTAGGTTTAAGCCACCACAACGCATGGTTAAATGTTAAGCACGATTAATGCTAAGACCACATTTAAACAACGCTTATCATTTAATTAATGATGAGTTTATTTTTGCGGAAGCTCTGGTAGAGTTCCATTTTTGGCAGAAAACTCCAGATTTAGTCAAAGTTAACTCCAATTCTCTACATTTAGAGGCAAAATTGCAAGAGAATTTGTTTTTTCCATAACTAAGGAAATTTTCGACCAAATTTGGTGCATGAAGAGTCATTCTTAGCCTATTGGCATGCTGGAAATCCAATGGAACAATATGCAGAGGCAGAAGAGGTCATCTATAAAGGTTTTTGTTGCCTTGAATATTTTTGAAGCCTAGGGCCAGCAGGAGGGCAGGTCATGCCCAGAGTATCTGGTAACCAAATGGAGTAAAAAAATAGTCATTTATGATATATCTAAACATTTTAAACTCATTGGAATATGTTACAAGAGAATTTGATGCATGTAAATATCATTTTTAGCACAATTGAGCTAAAACATAGGCCTAGGATACGGAGCTGGACCAAGGAGATGTAACCCAGGAGGGGTGAACTCCTTAATCAAAACTCTGTTTTAATGGTTCATTTTGTGATGGTTTGCTAATATTTATTTTGTTATTGTTCAACTATTTAAATTTATTCTTTATGCTTTAAAAAACACTCATAAAATTTAGCTTTAATTACCTCTTTGACACACATAAGAAACAAGGGAACCTACATATCAAGCATAAGATAAATAAATAAGTTTTATATTTGAAAATGAAATTAGAAAAACAAAACTAACATTCAAATTTGGATCATCGACATGTGGTAAGGAACATCTTAAGAAATATTTTCCACAAAATTATGGTGGCAGGCCTTAGATTTATAGTGCACATGAGGCGCAAACAGTTGGGGATGTTGGGAAAAACATTCCTCATGTCTATGTAATGTTTGATAACAAGTAAACAAAGCATTAGGAAATTTTTATCGAGATGGATGGTAAGCTTTGTGATCAATTTGTTTCCATTTTTATTGACCCTAGATCTAATTATAGTTATGTTTGTCATGATCTGGTGGATAAGTGTGTTTTGAATAAATAAGTGCATGCAGAATATTGGTTATCGCAGTTGGCTACATGTACAAAGAAGAGAGTATATGAATGGGTAAAAGCTTTTGTATTCAAGTTGAATGGCATGCCTACCTCAACACATTTGAATTTATTTTCATTGGTATTGTATAATATGTTGTTAGGAATGGATTGGTTGTATATTCATAAGACCAAACTAGATTTTTATGACAAGGTCATTAAGTGTTTGGATTACAATGGAGACCAAAGAATGTTAGAGGGTAAGAAGAAGGAAACATCAGTTAGAATGGTGATAGCTATGCAAGAGTACAAAATTCACACAAAAGGGTGTGTGTTATTTGAATTACATATTTATAGCGATAAACATAAGGAGGATGAGGATGTGTAGGTATTGAGTAGGTCCCCGATCTTGTATCAATTTTAGGATGTATTTCCAGAAGAGGCTTTAGAATTTCCTCCTCAAAGAGAATTAGACATTTCTATTGAGTTGGTATCGAGCAACACTAGCATCAAAGGATCCATACATGATGAGCACTCCATATTTATTAGAGTTGAAGATCAAGTTTAAGGAAAATTTTGACAAGGGATACATTAGGCCAAGTGTATCGCCTTGGCTACACCGGTATTGCTTGTGAGGAACAAGGATGGTACTCTCATGTTATGCATCGATTATAGGTAGTTGAAAAAAGTGGCCATCAAGAACAAATATCTGTTTTCGAGGATTGATGACTTATTTGATCAATTGAATGGAGAACTAGTGTTCTCAAATATTGATCTGAGATCATGATATGATCAGGTACACGTTAAGGAGGAGGACATACACAGGACAAATTTCCAGACTAGGTATGGGAGGTATTATTTTATTGTAGTTCCATTTAATTTGGATAATGCTCCAACTAATTTTATGTGCTTGATGAATAGTGTGTTGCGTCATTATATTGACAAGTTTGTTCTTTTATTCATTGATGACATCTTGATATATTCTATGAATGAGGAATAACATGTCCAACATTTTGAAGGAGTATGAAGATTGTTTAGAGAGCATCAGTTGTATGCTAAGCTCACTAAAATGTATTTTTTTTCAGATATAGGTACATTAGTTGGGGCATGTGGTCTCCAAGGAAGGTATAGAGGTGGTTCGAGAAAAGAGAAGAGTTATCATGGAATTGGAAGCTCCTAGAAATTTGGATGAGGTAAGATCATTAATGGGACTAGCAGGTTACCATTAGAGAATTTTTGAGGTCTAAAATGGGCCTCCTAAGAAAAATGTAGAACCAAAATAAAATTTAGAAGAACCAATAGGATTCAAGATGATGATGTCAACGATGGGGAATGATTCACCATTTTTGGTGTAAGCAAATCAAATGATTAAAAAATAATAAAATAGTAAAACTACTTTTCAACTTATCTCCCAATGGTTTTACTCAAATTTTGAGTGGGAGTACTCGTTGGATGTAAAATTTAATTATTGATCTAAGGAGTACCCATGTTTCATACTTTTGATGGACCCTGTTACAAAAAAAATGAGAAATACATGAAAAAACGTGATTGCAATCAGAAATTGCATGTATCTCCCATTTTTTATGTATCAGGGTCCACTGAAAGTATGCAACATGGGTACTCCTTGGATGATGAATCAAATTCTACATCCGACAAGTGTTATCACTTGAAAATTGAGTAAACTCATAGGGAGATAAGTTGAAAATATGAGTTGTAAAAGTAGTTTTCTATTTTTTCCCTCTAAAATTTGATGATATAATCTAGTCTTTGTTGGAACACCTAATCCTCCATGGGTAGGTGTAGAATGCGAAAAGTCACAATGGATTCCAAGTGACCTTGGAATGTGAAACCAAGAGTCACACCATTGTGCTATAAATGTACATCATGTATAATGGAAAAATAAGAAAGCTACACGTTTATCCTTCATTTTGGTTGAGTCTCTTGTTGTGTGTGTTTATATTTCTCATACACCATGTGTGTGTTTAAAATGGTTTTTAACATGGTATCAGAGCTGAGAAGTTCATAACCAACTCAACCTTGAGTGAGCCATTTTTGTTTATGGCCTATGCATATCTCCAAAAATTCTTGGCATTTTTGCAACATTTAGAGAGTTTTTGCAGCAGACATTTTCTTGCATTCAGAAAGTGGTTTTGAAGAAGAGCAGTAGTGGTTTTGGAGAAGAGCAGCATTGTGCATTTGAAGGTTTTCATTCTGATTTCTTCCTGCATTTTCTGCCTATTAAATTCTGCATTTTGAAGAGCTGCTGGAATAGTGTTTCAAAGTGGGTTTCTGAAAGGAAAACTTCTGAGTTTTTCATTGAGAAATCTCTGCAAATTTCAGGGTTTTTACTGCTGAAATTTTCTAAAATATTCTTTGAGGAATTTCTGATTTTTTAATGGCAAAATTCAACCTCATTTCCTGAGAGAAATTTCTGCATTTTTTCCAATTCTCTACTGCTGGGCTATTGGAAAAATTTATGGGTTTTATTGGCAATTTCTGCAATCTGTTGTTGTATTTCAGTACTTGAAATTTTTACTGTTGCCCTCATTTCTGCAATGTTTTCCAGCATTTTCAAAGTTTAATCTCCTATCTGCGGTTTTAAAAAATAATAATACTAAAAAATAAAAAAATAAAAAAATCTGTTACTTGGCCTTTCAGCCCCTCCTTGTAACCTGAAAATTTCTTACACATCGAACCCTCCCCCTTAAATCTCTCAACCCCTGCAACTCTCACGATACCCATGCCCTCTTCTCCCTAGCCTCATGGCCCACCCTCTCTGCTACACCACACCCCACCCTACTCACTACCTTCCTCATGGCCCTCCACCTCACCACACTCATCCTTACGATACCCCCAATCCAGCCCACCCCACCTCTTGCTCTACGCACAAACGCCCTTCCCTATCAATTGCTCACTCCCCCTCGTCCACTCCCTCACTCACCACTCACGGCATAGACGTCCCCCTTACTTCTCGAATCCACACCCCTTACCCTGCACCCTCACACAGCACTCAGCGCACCATACCCACCTCCCCACCCAACTCCTCTCTAAAACCTCTCCCCTCACATCACTCAACACACCTACACTCCACTCTGCAAAAAACAATTGACCCCCTCATATGCTCCCCCTCTCACTACACTTTCCCTCCCCCTTGCTTGGCCTCACGGCCCTTGAGCTACACCTCACGATGCTCCTCACTCCTACAAAAAATCTTACCCACGGCTTTTGGCCGGCCCCCCTTCCCCCTTACCCTCATGGCCTTTCAGCCTTCCCATTAGTAAAACTGTGCCCCCCTTTCAAAATAATCAATTTTTTTTTAATTTAATTCGACCTTTAATTTTTTTTTAATTCCTCCCCCCCATTGTTTATAAATCCCAGATTTTTTAATCTCAAATAAATAGAATAAAAATAAAAATAAAAAATATAATTTAAATTCCTGTAGTTTTATTCCCTTTTCTCTTAAATTATTTCCCTTCCCACTTTAATATTTTAATTTTTTTTTCCTCCGTCAAATTGTTTAAATTAATTCCAAAAAGAAATTAATTAAAAAAAAAAAAAGCAGAGAGAGAGGAAGAGAGGAAGTAAACAACAGAAAGAGAGGAAGAGAGAGAAAATGAACAACAGGAAATGAAGAGAAAATGGATTGAATACATAGAGAAAATTGCAGTTTTGCATTGTGATTTGTGGCATTGACATAAGGGTGACTTTTTCTAAAAGAGATTGACATGTGAAGACGAGTTGTTCTTGATGAAAAACAGCTCATTGAAGAAGAAAAATCAGTTGCCTTAAAGGCCTCTTGCACAAGTGTTTTGTTGCATATTGTATTGAACTGAAATTGTATTGCTTCTTCATAGTTGGAATCAACAGATTTTGTACTTTGAGAATTCCTTGGAGTCATTTGTAATTTTTGAAAGGAAGTTGAATAAGATTGTAAACGGGTGCATTTTCGGTTGAAGCCGACACCCTTCCATTTTTTGAGCCTAAATTGTTGAAAAATGGCTAAAATCAATGAGGCATTAGAGTTGTTAAATAACCTCATTCATTCCAATGTTGATGATATGATAAAAATGAGCAAGAATGCCCTTTGTAATACTCAAAGTTGGTTGCAATATGCACAAGAAAATATTGAGTTTTTGCAGTTGGAATCTCAGCTCCAACAAGACGAACTTCAGCAAAAGAGACACCATTCTGAACCTGTTTCTGTTCAGAATATTGTGAAGGACTCTCATCAGAAGAAAGAAGATAAAGTTGCAGTTTATTCACATTCAATTCTTTGTACAAGAGTAGATGTACATGCAGATGCAGCAGCTTAGCCTGCACTTCTCCAGCCCATCATCAGACCTTGGGAAGAGCTTGTCCACAAAAAGCACCGAATTGGTCTTAGATATGACAAGGATATCTCCTTTCATATTCCAGACTACACCAAGCCCATCATATTTCCGAGTATCGGATTCCTATATGACATGTCACCTGCAGCTATTCCAGATCCTTCTCCACTTCCACAACAATAGCAGATTGTAAAATGCCAACACTGTGATTGAGTTGGCCATATAAAATATCACTATTTTGATCTTCACCCATGCAAGCACTGTGGTCGGCACACCCATTCTTCAGACAGATGCTTCAAAAACAAGCCTCCTGCAAGAACAAAGATTCATCTTGGATGGATGGCTTCTTGGCAATTGGCATCAGCACCCAAGAAGATGTTTAAAACACATGTTAGAACTTGTTCACGAATATTGAGAAAGCTTGCAATTGAGTTTTCGCCATCATCTCACCTTGTCCCTAATAGGGGGGAAATGGTGGTCATGTACAAGCTTCGACGTCAAATGAAGCGAGCCTGAGCCACAATCTCTCATTCCATGTTCAAAGTTGTAGCCAGAGACAAAACAGTTCAAGTGAGCCTGAGCCACAATTCGTCATTCTAGATTCAGAGATGTAGCCAGAGACACGAATGCCCATGAGCATGCCTTTGGTTGGTGGACAACCTTAAACCATCATCTTTGGTTGTTGGTAATCCTAAAACCATCACAGGTAGTAGACCTCCCTTCTTTTAGGTTGAAGGTCTCCCTTTCATATATGAGGGACACTTCCTCTAACAGAAGCCTTCAGCTTCTTGCCAGCTTTGGTTGAGTTCCAGGAAATGCTTCAAGAATTCCAGTGTTGTTGGTAATCCTAAAACCATCACAAGTAGTATACCTCCATTCTTTTATATTGAAGGTCTCCCTTTTTTATGAGGGACAATTCCTCTAGCAGAAGCTTTCAGCGTCTTGATATTTTTGGAAGAGTTCCGAGAACTACAACAAGTATTGTGTTCCAGTGTTGGTGGTCATCCATAAACCACCACTTTTTTCCAACATTTCAAAGAGTTGATTTAGCCCAAGTGCTGCCATGTATACCTTGCAGATTTGTATTACAACTCTCTTCTTGGACTCACACATACCCCTTCAGATTAAGGTGGGGAATGTTGGAACACCTAATCCTCCATGGGTAGGTGTGCAATGCGAAAAGTCATAATGGAGTCCAACTGACCTTGGAATTTGAAACCAAGAGTCACACCATTGTATTATAAATGTACATCATGACAATGGAAAAATAAGAAAGCTACACGGTTATCCTTCATTTTGATTAAGTCTCTTGTTGTGTGTGTTTATCTTTCTCATACACCATGTGTGTATTTAACATGGTGTTTAACAATCTTATTTTAATATTTCCACTATTATTTTATAATTTCTGTAGGACGCTCATTTTAGATGTCAAAGTTCCCATAATTTTGTAGGATATTAATCAGGAACTTCTCTCGTATTGCATGTCATATCACATCATTGAGATGAAAGGTAATAAATTTTAATGGATAGAGGAATATAAAACAAGCTTTGAGTCGTTAAAGAAGTTGTTTAAAAAATAATTTGTGTTATATATTACGGATCGGGACAAAGATTTTTTGGTATTTATAAATTCTTGAAATAGAGGACTTGGTGAAGTCCTTATGCAAGAGGGATAATTATGTGCTATGAGTCACAAAAACTGAATGAACACGAGAAAAATTATCTGACACATGATCCTGAGTTGGCAGCAATCATCCATGCGTTGAAGATGTGGAGGCACTATATTCTTGCTATAAGTTTTGTATTGATGATTGATCACAGTGGGTTCATATATTTGTTTGACAAACTAAATTTGAACGCCAGGAATGCTAGATGTTTGGCCATGACTAGTGAGTTCAATTTTTGTGATTAGGCACATCAAGGGTAAATATAACATGGTTGAAGATTCTCTTATCAGGCGTATATAGGTAAATCACATTGTAGCTACACGTTCTTATGGGAAAAATATAAGGGATCATATCTTATAGGCAATTCAAGAGGATGACAAGTATATAGAGCTTAGGCATGGGTTAAAAAAGAGTACATCTAGTGGTACAGGTACAATTAATGCTATAGGTACAAGTAATGGTACAGGTACATGTAGTGGTATAGGTATAGGTACAAATGCACAAGATGTGGAATATCATCTCTCAGCATATGGCTTGATCAAATTTATGGATAGGATATATGTGCCAAATTATCGTGAGCTAAAGAATATTTTATTGACGTAGTTTCATGCAAAGTCATATTCATGTCACCAAGGATACCGTAAGACATCGACAAACCTGAAGAAGTTTTATTATTGGACGAGTCCGAAGAAGGACGTGGAAAATTTTGTGGCTAGATGTTTGGGTTCTCAGTAGCTAAAGGAAGAATTTAGGTAGCTAGGTGCACTGCTACGTATGACTCTAATTCTAGAGTGGAAATGTGAGGTAATTTCCATGGATTTAGTCACAGGTTTTCCAAATAAATCTTGCAATTGTGATTCCATCATGATTTTGTTAGATAAGTTGACAAAGGTATCACACTTCATTTCGGTAAAATCGATGTATTCAAATAGTGTCAACTTGCATGGTGTTTTGAATGATATGTCTTAGACAGGGATGCTAAGTTCACTTCCAAGTTTTGGAAGGAGTTGTTTTTATTTTTAGGGACAAATTTTTCGTTCAACATATATTATCATCCACAGACAGATGGAAAGACAAAGAGGGTCAACAGGATTCTAGATGACATGTTGAGGATGTATGTGATGCATAAACATAGGAGATGGGAGGATTACCTTACTTTGGTTTATTTTCCTTACAACAATGGTTATCATGAGTAATTGAGGATGAGTCCATTTGAGGGTATGGGAGGAGTTTTAATACTCCAATCAGTTGTTGTTATCTATTTAATAGGTTTTTTATTGGACTAAACATGTTGGCAGAAATGTAACATGAAATGAAAGTAATCAGGAAGAATCTAAAGGAAAAACAAGATATATAGAAAATTTATGCAGATAGGAAAAAGCTTTTTAAGGAGTTTCAAGTTGGGGAACATGTGTACTTGTGCATCAAGCCTATGAAGATCTCCTTGAGGATTTCATTGTGTTCCAAGGTGGCACCTCAGTTTTGTGGACCCTTCAAGATCCTTGAAATGATTAGAACAATAGCCTCTCGACTTGTAGTACCTCCGAAAATTAAATTCCATGATGTTTTCCAAGGTCCATTTCTTAAGAAGTATGTTAAATATGTTGATATTATGATTGAATGGTCTATATTGCAAGTGGAGCCTGAAGGAGAATTCCAGTCATAACCATAGTTTATTTTGCAGAGAAACATGCTTATACTCCAGAACCAAGAAATGGAGTAGTTTAAAGTATAATGGAAGCACTTTGGGCATGATGAAGCTACATGGGAGATGGAATATTAGATGTGGGCTATGTATCCTTCTCTATTCGCTGGTTGAGATAATGTTTTTGGTGTATGTTTTGATGTTATTTTCTGGTATATGTACATATGTATATGGATGTAAATTCCACCATGAGTTTTGTTATAAAGCTTAAATAAACAGTATGGATGTCATGTTATTATGGGTGTCATTTTTACTATATTTTCATGTTGGTTTGCTTCTCAATAGGTTGATCATTATAAATACTGCATTGAGCTATGTTATAAAAATCCATGGCAGTGGAAGTATGATTTTCTTACAACAATCTTGTTTTTTTGGGTGGCATTGAACATCGAGGAAGGTGTTACACCAAGGGGGATATTTATAAAAAAATCCTTGGTGAAAATTCCATGTAATAAAAGTTATTAAAGGAAAAATAATAACCATAGTTATGGGACACTTATTCCAAATATGAAATTTGGGAAAAAAAATCCTAGTGTGGGTGTTCATTTGGGTTATTATGGCTAAGGAAATTGGAAAAGGCTTTGGAAAGGAAAAGTGGCATTACTTGGAATTTATTTATGAAAATAATGGAAATTTGGAAAAAAGGAAGGTGAAAGGTCACAAGTTTCATGTGAGGAGAAAAACAAAGGAAAATAATGGAAAAATGAAGAATATATATGCCTCATTAATAAAAATTCTTCTGAGGATTAGTTGGTAATTCTCAGTTCATTTTTGGAGCTATCTATCAATTTTCTCTCTCTCTCTCTCTCACTCTTGGACACTTACATTTTTCTTGGAGCACTTCACCATTGGATCAAGAAATAAATAAGACAAACAACAACAATAATAAACCAAGGAAGAGTAGGATCAAGCAGCTACAATGGGATTATTTGTAGGTATCGAGTTCCATGTATGATTAACTTGATATTTTTGGCATGCATGGTTATGCACGTTTGTTCTTATTTATCTTGCTATCATTGGCATGGGTTTTTCCAGGAGAAAGAATTTTCTTCAGCCTAGCATTGGAATTTCCAGTTAGACATGGTGTGATGGGTTCTCATGTTTTTTGTTGACATAGATTTCTCGATGGATTCGAAACTGAGTGAGGTGTTCTCTGAAAGAAATAACACATCGATTAGTAACCCTTGAACTGAACTATGTGTTGCGATAAAGAAAAAATAAATTCCTTGGTGGGCCGAGGAATCCTTGACTGGTGAATGGTGGGATAAATGCTAATTCTTAGGGGTGGTTTCTCTCCATGAGGACTAGGAACCCCGGGATGGGATATACGGTAAATCCTAGAGGGTGGAGTCTCAGCTAGTGCTAAGTGATCTGGTGTGTATTTTGGTTAAGCCCAGAGACTAGAGTCTTGGTTATGGCCGAGTGATCTAGTGTGGATTTTAGTAAATCCAAGATACTAAGAGATAAGAAACTCCTCAAGTTTTAGGTGGGGAAATCTGGTGGCATCCATGCCTTTTTAAGGCCAAGGGATCCGGTGAGGATTGTGGTAAATCTTGGTTCTATTGATGAGGGTGAGGTGGTTTATCCTCGATAATCCCTAGTTTATTTTTTCAGTTTTGAGTCCCACATTCATTATTGGAATATGGCACGAGGGTGATTGGCTAAAATCAATACTAGTTCAGGAAATATATGGTTGGGTGGTTCGTGGAAGTCCCAAACCTAGTTGGATTTTGCATTCATTAATAAGAGTTCCTTCTTCTAGGTATTTCATGAGTAAATGTACTAGATTGTATGTGGACTCTATGGTTGTTGTCTTCTTGTTATTTATTTTGGTTATTTTTTTTATTAGCATGTTTTATGTCGGTGATTGTGTATGGCTCTCATCATGTTTTGATTTGTAAATGAATGAACAATGGATATATGACCTAATAGATGATAATGAAACTAATGTGACGAGGCATTAATTCTCCTTATCAATTCTCAGATAAGTATGATACCTTTATGCTTAGATTTGTTATTATAACTTGTAGAAAGAATATTTGTGACATGTTTGAAGAAGTTTTTGTCATGACCAGTACGGGTACAGTCATGGATTTGATCAATTTTATTACCAAAAGAATTTTATTGATGTATCTTATAAGTTCTGGAAGTTTCATGAGTTTCTGGCAGTGACGAGGTCCTAGCCTTGTAGAATAGCCTTAAATCTCACAGTTGCTGGCATTGCACTAGCAGAAAAGGGCTACATTAGCACTCTGGTGGGCTCATGGGAGCGAATCGGGCTATCATTTGCTTGGAGTGCTTGGCAAGGGATCGATTGGGGCTCTAGTTCAATGAAATTTTGAGTTTCTTCACGAGTTAGTCACTTGGAAAGGTGGGTTGCCTCTTGAAGGTTTTGTAGTATGTGTGTAAGGCCATAATGAATTTTTTGTGTCAGTTCCAATTCCTTAAATTTACATGGGGAGTTGAATCAGATCATAGTAGCCTAACCATGGGAGTTTTGTTTACCCCAGTGGACCAGTTAACTTAGGTAAATGTGGGAGGAGGGTGTTACAAATATCTCTACATAACCTCTTGAAACTAAATTCCATTGGGGTGTCCAAGGATTCGCAATCCATCATGAAAATTAAATTTGAGATATATTTTCCTTTTCCAAACTTATAATCCCATAACATAGTGGATCATGTTAATGTCTTGCATATCGATCTCATAGGCCAAGTTCTACTTATTTTAATCATCAAATTCTTTTTACGTGACAAGAATAAACCATCAACATAAAGAATCAATATAAAAGGAATATCTTGAACTACTTTTGAAGTAGAGGTTTGAATTGGCACATGTTTCAGGCTTCAACATGTAATTTTTAGTATGGACATGCGAGGCTTGGGAATCTTTCTTCAAACTATACAATTATTTGTGCAAATATAATACTAATAAAAACAATATGCTCAACCTTAAACAGATTAATATTGTGAAATTGAGTATGTTTATCGAACAAAAATTAATATAAAATTCATAAAACTTTCTCCCAATATCACAAACTCTTAGCACTAGAATCCAAGAAGAGCTCACTCCCAAATACCAGGTTACAACCTTATCTATTTTTTCTCTTAGAAACAATCATCCATCAAAATCAAACTTCATGAGGCCATCATGATATGAATTATATACATCAAGGATAAGTCGTATAAGTTCTTACCATTTATTATGATATTTCTCCCAAAAAAATATTGCACATTGAATCACAACTATTTAGACTTCAATTAATGTGCCAAATTCCAGTGATGCCAATATAGAATCAACTATGCCTACATAGAATATTTATTCCACATCAAGCATAATCACAATTATCAAGAACTGGATATGTTCAAAACCGTAACTTTTATCATAGTGACTTTAATCAATCAATAAGTATCATGTTAAAATTCCAATACTACTCATATATATGAAGTTAAGCCAGAAAGCCAAACAAATTGAAGCCCTTGCAATTGTTACCAAATATTATCATATACTAGCTCAAATGATCAAGTCAAGGAAAAAAGTACTAATATGCATATTTAAGTCCGTTTAAAATAAAATATTAGCCAAGAAATTCACATTTTCTATAATAACACAAAAATTACGTAGATCCCAAAAAATTCCCTCCTTATAGAACTCTCCATTTTATGTTACATTTCTATAGATCTGTCATACTCCTAGTGCACTCATGGTTTTGCATAATATTTTAGTTTTTGAGTCCTACAACCTCAACTTCACCCATAAGCCTTATTTTTATTTTTTTTAGGCTTATAACCAAATCCTTAAGCCTTTGCCCCAACGATTGGGTCTTAGACTAGGAAATAACTCCTCTTCTAAAACTAAAACTTTGCAAAGAATTCTTCAACCAAATCAAATGTTTATTCATGTCCAAAATCCTTCCTTCAATAGTTAAGTGTCTTCTATTCATTTTCTACAAATAATAATAGTAGTTGGTATATTATGGAGAGATTCTTCATCTGAATGGGAAGCCACTTCAATCAACATTAATTAAGATATCAACTAGTGTGTCATAATACTTTCATTCGACAACAAAATTGTTAGATAATGAAATAAAACTATTATATTCTTAGACATATATGAATCGTAGTCATAACATACCAACATGAGCTACTTTTTCATTACATATGAACATGAAATCAAAATGCAATAAAGGTTTAGTGTCCTATAATTAGGAAAACTGACAAGTGTATCATCTTACTACAAAAAAAATCATAATGAAAACATTACATTTTTATCAATTTAGGGCATCCCAATTTGTCACATTGTTAAAATTACTAAGCTTATCAAAACCTAACCAAGGTCAACAAGACAACCATGAGCATAAATCTGATTATTACATTTTTATCGTCAAGTTATCATATATAAAACTCAATTCTTATAGCCAACTCTATAAAATCAGGGAATAACTCATATCTAATAAAATGTAAGACACTTTCCCAATAGAAAATGCACCAACACATCATATTTACTACAAATAAAACTTACTTTCATAAGCATATATGAGCCATTCATGAAATGACATTCCCATCATAACTTAGGGATTAACTTTCCTTCCAATGTAACAGCTGAATCGAAACATTGAAACTATACATACCTCATAGTATTTAGTATTTAGATACATTTGAAACTTGAAGCTCTTATTGTTATTGGCAACTGAAGCACTTTTATTTTGAATTCTATTTTGAAAAATTTTAAAACATTTCCTCACTTCTTTCCTTTTCTAGAACCAAATCTTATTTTCCTGCACTATCTCTCTGATGGCCTTCTAAGGCCCAATTCCTTGATTCAAGATGAGGCCGTGCTTCTAGTCCCTTTGCAATGAATTGAATTGTCACATGATCGCTAGGTTCTATATTTATAGCGTTGTTTACAGGTTTCATTCATACTAGCTTTCCATATCCATTATGTGCTTCTGCTACCAGTCTCTGATCTTCACCTTGAAATACTTCACCAATTTATATTCAAAAACAGTTTCACTGGCATCTGACTTGAATATTCCTGCAATTGAACACTACAGGTACAATCTCATAACCATGCATACAAATTACTATGCATCCTTTAACTTAGTTGTAAATATGATTACATATTATACATTGGATTCACCATATACCACGAATATCATTTTGTGGATTATACCACACACTTACCATACTCTGTTTCTCTACAGGGACATTTCATCCATGAAACGATACTTTTGTAAACACAACAAGTCATTTTCAGTCACGTAGTTTGTAAGAAAATAGTTTAAATATAACTTCAAAACTCCTCAACCAAGGATCTTTATGGAGAATCGCTCAAGTCTAACTAAATAGACCCTTCTCTTCACAAAATCCATATGACGGAATTTGGAATCTCATCTTCCTTTCACTGGAAATAGACCTGAAAGTTTGGTGATGGTTTTCATTTATGGATTCCCTTCAATCTCCAACAAGGACTTATTGGAATTAACCTGCTAGTGAATTCACCTTCAACATAGAATAGGCTTATCCAAAATTTTCCCAAATTGAATTCATGCTTCAATTCTTCTGTATTTATGATTCACAAAGATCACACATCCAATGCATATTATCATAACCATTATTTTGAGTTTAATTCAATGTGCATAAGGTGAACAAAAAAATTTCTACGGGAATTGTAAATAAAAAGATATGTTGAACTACCACAATTTGATCGAAGAACAAGACATTTAAGTCATGAATCAACACTATGTCTTCTCTACGCAATTCAATAGAGGTAAATTCAAACCACAAAATTGTTTTCAATCATGTCATTAAGTTTCAAACACAAAACATATATACAAAATCCAAACCCCCATTAATTCACATACACTGGAATTCAACCAGCAATCATCCATAGAAAAATTAAAATAATGAAAAAAAATTCCGCCATGAATCAATCTGTACATATAGTGCATACTCAAAATCCTTGTGTAATTCCTCCTATTTAACTATGGCCTAGTTTATCAATTTCTTTGGCCATTTCCTGCCTATCTCTCTCTCTCTTTGTCCGTAGGCTTACAATCCAATCCCTCTCTTCCTCCTTTGTAGGTTTACAATCCACTCTCTTTTTAAGCCTAAAACTTACTAACAAAAACCCTATAGACTTGCAATCAATCTCTAAATAAGAGAAATTTCTTCTAAAATAGGAATATTGAACTATCTTATCTACACTCTTCAAATTAATATACATGGGATATCTTTCTTCACTCCTTCGAATCATTCCTCCAAATTAGGAATTATTTACATGAGTCATCCTTTCTTTTGACACCTTTGCTTATCTAGAATATCTGGCATAATTGAGGTAACAAATCGGCATGTTGACCCTTTGTTCCTTCAAACCCATTTATTCATTTTCCATCATAAACGTTTGGTATCTGAGAATCGTGGAGATAAGAATAGGAACTGAACTATTGGAACATGAACTTGTGCTATGGGAAAAGGAATCGAATCGCTGGAATAGGAACCGAACTGTTGGATCAAGAACCCTCTTTAGTAAAGACATTTGTTTGGTTATGTAATTTTAGTTTTATTCTCCTACATCAGACTCCCAAAGTGGAAAGAAAACATGATCCCCTGGTCATGTGTCTCCATTCTCTATCTTCCTAGATCCCAGACTTTATTCTGCAGTGATCTCTTTGCTTTATTTAGCTATTGTTCATGTACCCTACTATCTTTTCTTGCTGCTCCTGGTTTACATACTTTAGTTTATAAGGCTCAAATAAATTTTCCTCCAACATTTGTCACAGTCTAGTCTTTCATACAACTGACTATTTGTATTCTCTTTATGTAAATCCTTTGCTTATTTTTCTTCCTGATAAGCTTCATCAAATTTTCTATTTCACTATCCAAATTACTTCTTTGTTGTTGTATTTTCTTTTGTGTAAGATTTGCAAAACTCCTACTATCTTCCTTTTAATCTCCACATCCTTCAAAGATTATAAGCTCTGATTTTTCATGACATAATTAGCAGTATCACATACCTCAACAATCTTGCATTGCATGAGATATTATTTGCCGTTGTGAAAATTTTATTCCAGCTACTGATCAAAATTCCATTGTCCTTCATATTTATTGTCTTTGAATACAAAAAAAATTTCATCCTCATACTGCATTTGGAATTCGCTCTTGCCTTCAAAATATAAGATTTCCTTCATCTCCTTTATTACAAATTCGTTTGTATCTTATTCATAACATGCAAAAACACCATTAACTCAAAAATTTAAACTCATCTCAGTCTCCGTAGATGTTATAAACATCTCTTCTCCCTTCGCTATACTTTATTCTTCACTTTTAGGGTCTCTCAAAAATTCTTCTAACACTCTAATCTCTTCCTCACACTTGAAATGTATGAAGTAATCTATGGTCTTTCTCATAATAGTCTCCAAAAATTTCTATTCTTTTTGGCTCCCCTTGACAGTCAATTTATCTGTGTCTACTGCATTAACAACTTCCACTAGTTGTCTTCGTGAAATCCTATATTCCTTGGAGAGGAAATATTCAACTAGATTTCCTATGAAATGAATCTCTTTCTCACTCTTATTAATAACATAATTCTCTTTCTATTTGATTTCACGAGATATTAGAATCCCAGCTTCCCCTTCAGATAAATTACTATGTTCTTCATCTTTACTTTCAGAAAGCATGTCCTCAAGCCCTTTCTCCTCCATAACTGTTTCAAATGGTTGTATTTTTCCTTTATTAAAATAGCATGCATTCACACAATATTCATTACTATTAAAAAATTAGGAATTGATTCTTCCATTTTGTGTCTTGACCACCAAATCTTCAGGTTGGTCTGAACTTTTCAAACATCTCACAGGATCTTCATCTTTTCCTTCCTTCACACCTTCACTTTCTTCATCAAAGAAAATACCTTGCTCAAGTTTACAAAAGTAAACTTTTCTTTCTTTCTTTTGGCAACCAATATAAGCCAAACTCCCTCTACTTACACCTCTAGCAGTATGTCGAAAATAAATATCTTCCTTCAACTATGTATAAGTTTCCTCATTACACCAAACTGTCTCATCCTTCTTCTTTAAAACAAAATTTATATTTTGTCTCTCCTCTTCCTCTTCTTTGACAATATCGAAATATTTTCCATCATTATGTATTACGCCTACAAACATACACAAATTGTTAATTTCAAAATCATAAGGCTTAGTAGCCTCAACTGATGTTTTAGACAACATTTCTCCATCTTCAAGTTCACAAGGAGCTTGTTCTACTCTAGCAACTTTATTTTGTTGTATCTCAACTACTTTGAGATTCTCCAACCTCAATTGAACATCTAGTGTCTACTCAAGCTTCCTAAGCTCCTCTATTAACTGAGCATTCATCTTATGATCTCTCTGCTCTTATAGCATATGCCATTTAACCTTATTTCTAATTATATAACCATACCTCTAGTCTTATTTATTCCTCTTGAAAAAATCCATCATAAAAATAAGATGGATCCTTATCTCAGCCTTTTCTCTGTCATAGTCTTCATCATTCATCTTCCTTCCCATGACATTTTATTTGAAATATTCCTTCTTCTTTCTATGGATTCTCTCTGAACCTCATATATGACTATCAGTAGTCATATTTTTTTCCATCTACATGCATTTCCTCCCACTTACTATGAGCTACACTAAGCCTCTACAATAGCAGTTCTCTTGCACCCTACTACAACTACCTCACCAAGCTCTCTTCGGTACTTGGTATTTTGGCAATACTGGTTCTCGATCTGGAACCTTCTAAGCTTTATTCTCTTATCCTTCTAGGATTCTACACTGAACTCATCTTCTCTTGAGAACACTCAACCATTTTCTTGTATTCCAATCCTTAGCTAGAACAATCAGGTTATGCCACACTGTTCTTTGTCAAGAAGTCTTTGCTGACTTCTTTCATGGATGATTCAAAGCTGTGATATACTTGTTGAGATACTCCTCATCCGCTACCACCTAATATCCAAATAATGTTAGAAAAAAACACCATTAGCATATCATATCTTAATAGACCTGGTCCTTAGGATCAAGCTTTCAAAATCTTGTTGCTGCCAAACTTTCATGGCCACTCTAAATGCTTATTCTTAGCTTCCATCTCTGGTTGATCTAACCACTTTCCTCTCTCCAAAAGATCATTCCATGCTATGATACCAAATTATGGCCTTTTAAGGCCCAATTCCTTCTTCCAAGATGAGTTTGTGCTTCTAATTGCTCTGGAATGAATTGAATTCTCACATGATCGCCAAGTTCTGTCTTTAGAACATTGTTTACATGTTTCATTCATACTATATTTCCATCTCCATTTTGTTCTTCTGTTGCCAATCTCTGATCTTCACCTTTAAATACTTCACCACTTACTATTTCGAAACAATTTCACTGGCAGCTAACCTGCATATTCCTGCAATTGAACGCTACAGGTACAAGCTCATAACCATGCATAAAAATTACTATGCATCCTTTAACTTAGTTGTAAATATAATTACAAATTATATATTATATCCACCATATACTAAGCATATTATTATGTGGATCATACCACACGCCTACCATACTCTATTTCTCTACTATGAAATTCCATCCACGCAACCATACTTCTATAAACACAACACGTCATTTTCAGTCACGTAGTCTGTAAAAACACATTTTCAAGATCACTTCGAAACTCCTCAACTAGTGATATTTTTGGAAAATTTCTCGCAAGTTACCATATAGACCCTTCTCTGCACAAAACATAGATGGTGAAATGATGGTGTTTATTCATGAATTCCCTTCAATTTCCAGCAATGACATCTTCGAGTTAACCTACTAGTGAACTCCCCTTCAACACAGAACACACTTATCCAATGTTTTCCCAAATTGAATTCATACATCAATTATTTTGTATTTAAGATTCACAAAGAGCACACAACCAATGAATATTATCGTAACCATGATTTCAATTTTAATTCAATGTGCATAAGGTCAACAAAACTGTTTCCACATGAATTGTAAATAAGCAAAGATGCCTAACTACCACGATTTTATCAAAGAACACGAATTTTAAGTCATGAATCAACACTCTATATTCTCTACGAAATTCAAACAAAAAAATCATTTTCAATCATGTCATTAAGTTGCAAACATCATACTTCTATACAAAAGTCAAAACCCCATTAATTCACATACACTGAAATTCAACCAGCAATCATATAGAGACAAAATAACATAATGAAAATAAACTTTCTTCCATGAATCAATATGTACATATACAAGATACTCGAAATCCTGGTGTAATTATTGCTATCTATCCATGGCTTGGTTTATCAATTTATTTGGCCATTTCCTACTTATCTCTCTCTCTCTCTCTCTCTCTCTCTCTCTCTTTGTGCATGTAGGCTTACAATCCAATCCCTCTCTACCTCCTTTGTAGGCTTACAATCCACTCTCTTTTTAAGCCTAAAAATTACTAACAAAAACCCTATAGACTTGCGATCAATCTCTAAATAAGAGAAATTTCTTCTAAAATAGGAATACTAACCTATATTATCTACACTCTTCAAATTAATATACATGGGATCTATTTCTTCACTCCTTCAGATCATTCCTCCAACTTAGGAATTAGTTGCATTCGTCATCCTTGCTTATGACACCTTCACTTATCTAAGATATTTGGCGTAATTGAGGGAACACATCAACATGTTGACCCTTTTTTCCTCAAAACCCATGTGCTCATTCTCCATCATAACAGTTTTATGGATGAGAATCGTGGAGGTAAGAAAATGAACTGAACTGTTATAACAAGAACCAAAACTAAACAATGTGAATATGAACCGAACCATTGGAACAAGAACTGAACTCGTGGATCAATAACCCTCCTGAGTAAAGATATTTGATCATCTAGGTCATTTTAGTTTGATTCTCCTACATCACTCGGTTTTCCTATAACTTATATTATCCTCTTATCACATCTCATCTAGAGGTTATAAGTATACACATACTCAAATATTCATGTAGGGAGTATAAGAAAAAATCAAAACAATAAATCTAGCATAAAAGAAAAATCCAAAAATCAGTTATCTTTAATGAGAAATTATCATCTCCCTCTTGAACCAACCTCGAAGAGTTAGTATTTTCCATTATCTATGTAACAATGTTTCCTTTAAATATTTAAACCAATTTCATCAGCAACTAGACCTAATTGAGACTAGACCATCTAGGGTCATATTGAATCTATCACAAGTTCTAAAACAACATCTCACTCATTATGATAAGATTTAAGACTCCATAACTAAATCCTTTGTCATATTATATGGCTTTTTCCAAACCCTAACTTCATGCAATACATAAAACCCTAATAACCAAATTGATTACGGTTTCCTTCAAACCCTAGCATATTTTATGTCTTCTCCATCTTCGCTTGCTTCCATCACAGGTGTATTCTCAGGGGTGATCTCAATGACTTTTATTCAGCCTCAATCTGATTCCCTATTAATTTTTCTTAGCTATATAATGTTCTTTGGTTTAGATAATTTCATTTCATTACTTACACATTGGACTCACCCCACAAAATCATAACATTATTCAGAAACTTATGAAATTATATAGAAAGAACAATATCATCATCAATGCAGTGGAACATAGAGGAACAATAGAAGAAAATAATTCACACCTAGAGACACCACGATTGATCAGAGACTAAGGAAAAACCCCACAAGGGGGAAAAAAATTCCAAATTAATCTTCCTATTAGATTTCCATTTAATATTTTAGCAAAGAGAGAGTACAATTATCCATATATTCAACCATAAAAATATCCATTAAAATCAATTAAACAAAATTTAAGAGGTAAAACCAACAATGCCAATAATCAAAACCATCATTCAGAAGCCTACATTCAACTTTCAAATTTTGTGTTGAACTAATGAAATAAAACCCTATTTTCGAGGTGCACAGAGAGTGTATGTGTCTTTTGAAACCATCCAATTACATGGATAAGCCTACGTGCTTGTGGTTTGGCTTTTATGTTTTTGGGAGAACATTCACAAAATGTCGTTGATTGACGTCAATAATCAAGTTGCAACAAAAAAACCAGTAATTGTATTGAACTTAGGACACACTCAGTTCTAGTTAGGGGAAACACTCACCCATGATTCCATTCCACAGATACCATTTATTGGGCGATCTTCAAAATTAGTGTTTCACTCAATGGCACATAATGAAAATTTTGAATAAAGGGATCAATATTGAGAAATAATTGCTCTCACCACTTGGAAAAATGATCATGTAATGAAGCTTTAAGTAATCGACATATGTTGGTTATTTTTATTTATGCCCCTAAACAAAGTTAACAAAATGTCCTTCAATGGTCTCAATAAGGGTGTTGTAGTTGGATATAGGATCTTGATCATGCATTAGATTTAAAACTATCAATTGTATTCAATTTTGGGAAGTGATTTCTCTATAAGGGCACTTGTAGCTTGTGATTATTTTCGATGCATGCTATTTTATTCAATTATCTCCAAATCTAGAGTTTCGCTTTATGATGACTAGTAAATATTACTTTTACCCTACTACAACATATCATAAAAAAACTTCATAGAACTTCCTCATGATCCATGAATTATAAATAGGGTAAATTATTTTCCCTAATTAAAGATACGAAAACCAAAATGATGAATAGACCCAAACCTAAGATGGTGTTATTATAATAAATCATTGTTTAATTTGGGTAAAGCTTAGTTTTAGTAATTTATTTTTTTAAGAAATAACGGTTTGTTTGATAAACCTAATTGAATATGGAAATTATGGATATCACATAAGAATGATATGCAAATGCATCTCTATTACTATTTTCTTTATAATTAATGATTTATTATTTATAATAATGAATTTTTTTTCTACTTAAATTTTTAGTAATTTACATTCACCTGATGGATTCAAAACATAAACACATAACTATTTAACATAAACAGTTAATCAAGTGATACCATCAAATATGAATTTCGTCAATCATTTATCATATATTTATTTTGAAATTCAATAAATCTTGATTCATTATGTTAACATTAATGAAGGTAACATTTATGGTATATCATATGAAATCCACATCATTGAACAAGAGAAATAAGAAAAACATTATCATATAGGCAAGTCTAAAGTCATATATTTATATTCAAATTGTTCCAACAAAACATTTTCATAAAAAAATGAGTATTTTTCCAAAGATACAAAATCATGAAACTAATGCCCAATAATGAGAGAATAACAACTAGTGCCATAGACATAAAATGAAATTTCATTCCAAAAATTCCACATCATAGATAATGTACATATTGGTTCTCTCAATCATCATTTCCTCCAATAGGAGTCTTAGACGTATCTACAAAATCAATCTTCCTTCATTTCAATTTGGACGAACCTCGACTAATATTTTATCTTGGATTAATATGCATCTACAAACTCTAAAAGTGAAACAATAACGTATAAAAATTCTCACAAAATTTTACTATAAAACACAATTCATAAATATAATTAGAATTCAAATATTAATAAACTCACCCCATACAAATTCTTGGGTGATTGTTCTCCTTGTGATCCAACCCTCTTAATAATATCTCCTTTAACAATCACAATAATTAATTGATTGAAAATTTTTGTGTTATAGGTGATGGGGGTTTCTAGCCACATAATTTATTGAGTGGGGTCATTTTAGTGGAAGTGTGATATGTAGTACTATACCAATACTTAGCTATATACAACCACCTTATGCATTATACCTTTGTATCCCATGTATACATAAAATAAAAATATGTAAAATAAATTTTACTCATTCCTCATAATATTTTTGTCAAATAATAATACCCGCTATGTAGGTCTAAGAAAACGGGGAAGAATTCCTTCTTTTGTAAGAGGTGGAGAACTTAGTTACAAAACCTACTACAAGGAAATGATGGGGGATGGGGAAAATGTAGTTAAAGTGGTTGTAGATGCAACCAAAATAAATGTAGCTATAATAGATACAATACTCGTTTCCAAAATAGTGAATTCCCTATTATAGGTTGAAGCATTTGGTTGGACAACCTTCTGTGAAGAAATGATGGGAGCTATTGATAATGCATTTACAACAACTCTAGAATCAACCATTGTAGATATAGTTATAGTAGATGAAATACTAGTTAGTACAGTAGAATGTGGGATCATAGGAGGGGTTAGATAATGAAATAGTGGAATATGAATGGATGTGGGAATGGTATCAGAAGGTTGTAAATGAAAATTTACTAGGAATTGGAGGTGATACACCCACATAAGTGGTACAATAAAGGAATCACCCTCAAGGAGGAAATTCTAATGTGGTGGGGAACCCAATGTCATACTTGGCATGGAATTAAGACTAAATGGTCTTGGTGAAGGATCCATTGGCGAGGGTAAACAAGGGGACTAGACTTGGAATGATGGAACATGCATAAACATTTACTATATAATTGATTAGTACAAAAAAAAAATATTGAATTACACTGGTATAGTGAATCTCACATTAGAATTAGATATAATGTAACATATGCTACTTGGGTGGGTAGTGATTTGCTCGTCTCGGGTGGATATAGATACTAAAAATATTCATTAGAAACATATATAAACACATAAAAATTATAGATTTTTCCCAAATAGTTTTGACTCTTGCAAAATGACAATTTTTTTAATGCTGCTAGTTTATTATTAAAATATAAAAGAATAAATTCATTTAAATACTTATGTATGAGGTGCCACAATGTAAAATGTTGTGTCGATGGAGGCATTGAGATTTGGAGAAGAAGCATTTTTCTACCTTGGAGGGAGTGTATCCTCTCATAGCATTTGTGCGTGCGAGAGAACCAAAAGTAAAATAAAAGTTATTTAAAGTTATGTTTATTGAATATAGTTGATTGTATAATTAAATATATAACTTCATGATTTAGTATTAATTAAAAATTATACTAAAATAATATATAAATCTCTCATTGATAGGATCCTCCATCAAATAATTCTAGTTATGCACATAATGAGAGTATATATGTAGTGTTGCTTGACTTGAAGTAGAAACACTATCCCACCTATTTCAAGTTGATGTTCTATAATATGTGTGGCTGAAATTCCCTACACCTCAAGGTCTAGGATACTTATCCCATGGATTCAATAGGCAGACCACATAAAATTATCTAGGATACACTAGTCTATGAATGATATGTGCTATAATATTGGTATCATCGAGGCGATGGAAAAGATAAGGTGGTTGTGGCAAAGTGGGTTGGGCATACACCTTGGAGAAGGTGTCCCTCTTGAGGATTATTCCTACTATTTTGTTGACCTTGGGTAGAGCTAAGTACAACCACTTAGAAGTCACTAATGTCAAAATAGTTCGTGTGGAGGAAAATTATGAACTCGATGTAGAGTTTGCGAAGAAAACCCAATGACATGTACCTCTTATTATTGTGATGTTTATAAAAACCATAGAGTGAAAAACCATGCAATTATATTTACATAGATTGAATGTGCACCAATAAAAGAAAACATTTCTTGCTTGTATTAGAGGAAGCTAGTTGGATATTTGGTCAATAAATAGCCCATAATCATCCATTTCGTTGTGGTGATAATTTTCTTTACTCATACTAATGGAGTAGAATTATTTCATCATGGCCTTATTTGTGGTTCCTTTTCATAATATTTTCAATCAATATTTTTAATTGATTTACACCTTATATAATTTGTGTTTTTGTTTTAAGATTTTCTTACAAGTAAATTTTTCTTGTGGATCCGTTGTGAATTTGGTTCGTTAATATGGTTATAAGTTTTTGTTGACACCTAATCCTATGGATGGGTGTGCACATTTATTTTTGTATATTATTTGTTATTAGGAAATAAGGAAGGCCAAGAGTCATTGGGAGCTGAATCCCAATAGCCTCACCTCCCATCTATAAGAGCATGTACATTCTTCAGCTAATACATTGCAGATTTGAGGAGTTACCTCCTGGTTTGACATGGTATCAGAGCCAGCTCCACATTTGGCATTTCGGCCCTGTGGTGTAACTCCCTGCCCTTTGCTCAGTCAATTTTATTAATTGTTTTCTGCTGCTCCTAATTGCTAGACTGTTATTCTGCATTTTTTTTCCCTAAATAGCACTGACATTTGCAGGCTCTGTCAATCTGCAAACTGCAGGCTCTGCCAGTCCAGCAGTCCTGCAACTGTCTTCTGCAGATCCAAATTCAAATTTTTTTTACGTAACGCCCTTTTGGGCCTCACTCATTCTCCCTACGCCCTCTCCCCTCACTCCATTCCCTCACCCTCTCCCTACGCCTTCCCTCATCCCTGCGCCCTCTCCCTCTCCCTACGCCCTCTCCCTACGCCTTCCCTTGCAGTTCAGTGATACGCTGCTCAAGCTCCCACTCTCTCGCAGTTGAACCGGTGTGATATTCTACTTCTATAGTGTTCAGGAGCTGCTGCAACATTTCGCGCTGCCTGGTGGTGGATTCCAAAAGGCTATTCACCAGTGGAAGAAGAGGATGTATGGGTATAGAATGTGAATCGTAATTTTGCTGATGGGAAGAAGATTGCCGCTGCTCATTTCTGCGCACACCTCCATTCCCACTCGGGCTTCAACGCCTAACACACCGCCTGCACTTCACCCTCCCGCACCTGCTATCGATCGCCCTCACTCTCCCGTTCCCCGCGCGCCCTCCCATCGAACGCTTCACCTGCCGCTCTCGGCCCTTGTCCCATCGTTTCATTTTCTCATTTGAAACGCCCTCACACTCCTCTGCGCATACAGCTTACAACATTTCCCTCCGTTGGTTTCAAATCATACTCCACACTGTTTGCATACAGTCCGCTCCATTTACAATACATTGCCCATTTTTTAATACCGCTCCATTCCATATTGTTTGACATCGTGTTTGACATGGTGGTTTGAAATATTTAAAACGCTGTTCGATACTGTTTGACATCGTATTTTGTTATTAATGCATTGTATGTAATTCACACCGCCGCTGTCTGTCCGCCCCTCCACCTTTAATACAACACCGCCCTCTTCTCATACATAGTATTGTCATATGGGTTGTATTAACAACGCCCCCTCCTTTCGTAACAGTTAAATACGTTGGTGTTTTGTTATTTGGTATGCGCCCCCTCACAATCCCCTATATATATATACCGCCCCTCCCAATTCCCTATATATATATACCGCCCCTCACATGCTATTACGCCCTTTTCAATATCGCACTCCCTTCCATATAATTCCACCACTTTCCATTCATAATCATTTTTTTCCCACATACATTTTTTCCCAAAAACAAAAAAAAATACATTTTTTTTTATGCAGAATTCAGTCTCTAGCATAGGGTGTTTTTTTAAAATTCAGTCTCCAGCAAAGTTTTCTGAGCAGATATAGTTTCCAGAAAGAATTTTTAACTCAGAAATTTTTTTTTCCAGCAAGAGTTTTTGCCTCTGTATTTGAAATATTTCAAGAGTTTGAAGTTTTTTATAGCAGAATTTGTTTCCTCTTCAGAAGATTTTTCCAGCAGTCTAATGCACTCTCTCATCTCTATTGTTGGGATAGTTCTCTCTGGCAAAGAGAACTATCTTGAATGGTCTCGGAAGATTAAACACACACTCATTTTTAATGAGCTGTGGAGAGGAATCTATGAAGGACAAGCAGAAAATCCACCAGAGAAGCCCACTTCAGACAAAGAGCTTGCCATTTGGGAAAACAAGAATTGCAAGGCTTATTCCTTGATTGCAGCCTCAGTGAGTGAAGAGGTGAGTCGCCATATTTCATCATTCTCAAATGCCTTTGAAGCCTTGAAGAAACTAAAAGAACTCTATGACTCACATTCAGAATTAGAAAATGTTCAATTGATGGTTAAGCTGTTCGGTCTTGAAATGAAGAATGATGATCCCCTTGCTTTAGCTTCAGAAGTAAGATCTATAATGCATGACATTCAAAACACTGGTGTAAAAATGGACATACCTCTCATAGCATATGTTAAGGCATTATATCCGACTTACTCACATTATCTTGAGTCTTTGCAAGCAAGTGGAAACCTTGAACAAATCACCTTTGATAAACTTGAGCAGAAGTTTGCAGAAAGAGAGAAAGCTTTTGGGAAGATGACGGTCCCTTCATCTTCCGAAGAGGCTGCATATTTGGCACATAGAGAAAAGAATCATGCTCCAGATTCATCCAGAGGAAGAGGTGGCAGAAGAGGAAGAGGAAGAAGGAACTTCACAGAAAGGGGGGGCAGACAAGCTGACAAATCCCATCTTCATTGCACACGGTGCAATAGAGATGGACATGATGCACCCAAATGAAGAACACCATGGAACAAAATTGAGCAACACAGAAATCAAGACAAAGGTAAAACCAATGACAAAGACAAAGGTAAAGCACCTGAATCCGCTCACTATGTTCTAGCACATTGTAACAATGGAGTAACTGAAAACCTCTTTGATGTTTCATTTACTTCTTGGAGAGATGATTGGTTGCTAGATTCAAGAGAAACATGTCACATGACATTTAGAAAAGATTTTTTTGAAGATTTCACTGACAAAGTTGATGGAGCAGTATATTTCGCAGATAAATCCAAACTCAAGCCATCAGGGCTTGGCACAGTCAGGCTTAAACTGCCTGGTCTTCTGATCATATCCTACATGAGGTTCTATACCTCCCGGAGTTGAAGAGAAACTTGCTGTCCCTGATCGAAATCCGGCAGCAAGGACACTCAGTTCACTTGTTTGATGGCAAGGCAGAGGTCAGATCAGCATCAGATCACTCACTTGTCATGGAGGGAATAGAAGAAGGGAGACTTTTGAAGGTGAAAGGTTCATCTGCTCATGCTCAAAACTTTGCTTTCAGTTCATATCATGATGAAGGTACATTTCCATCAAGTCTTTTATGGCATGCTAGATTTGGACACTTAAATTATGACAGCCTTCGTTTGTTGAAGAAAAATGGTGTTGATGGGCTGCCTACAATTCCTAGAAAACCTAAGGAATGTGATGCATGTATTCTAGGAAAGCATAGCAAACAGCCATTTCATGATTCACACTCAAGAGCACATAGGAAACTTGAACTTGTTCATTCAGATTTATGTGGCCCTATGCCTAGTGCTTCTGCAAATGGAAACAAATACATGATGACATTTATTGATGACTACACCAGGATGTGTTGGATTTACTTACTGAAGAATAAGTCTGATGCTTTTCAAACTTTCAAGAATTTTCATGCATGGATTGAAAATGATGCACAAACACATATTGGCTCTCTACGTACTGATAATGGAAAAGAATACACTTCAAACGAATTTGAAAATTATCTTCGTCAACATGGAATCAAACATCAAACAACTGTGCCATATAATCCACAACAGAACGGTGTAGCTGAAAGAATGAACAGAACAATTTTAAATATGGTCCGCTCCATGTTATTTTTCAAGAATGTAAAATTGATGTTTTGGGCTGATGCATTTCTATGTGCTATTTACATAAAGAATAGGTGTCCTTCAAGTTCAATTAGAAATAAAACTCCTTTTGAAATGTGGCATGGCCACATTCCTTCGGTAAAGCATTTCAGGGTCTTTGGGTCCACCTGTTATGCCTTGATACCCAAGGGTCAAAGGACCAAACTTGGTGCTAGAAGCAGAAAATGTATCTTCTTGGGGTACTCCAATACCTCCAAAGGATATCGTCTCTATGATGAAGCAAATAAGAAGTTTGTGATAGCAAGAGATGTCATATTTCTTGAATCATCCAAGAGTGACAAGGTTGTTGAGCGGCAACTTGATCGCCTGGATAGATTCACACATGCAAAGTCTTTCAAAGAATTTGATAATGTGATTCCACACATTGAAGGGGGGATTCCGATATTGAATCAAACTGTGGAATCATTTCCTGAACCACACTCTCCCCCACATGAAGAAACAACCACGGATGACACATTGGATGATGTGATTGGCAGAATTGGGAGATTGAATCTTGAATCAATCCCAACTCAGTCAAATGACCAGCCTGGGCCATCTCAGAAAGGTCCTCCCAAATGGATGACAAAGACACTGGAGAATGTTCATCTTGATGAGGTTGGAAAAACAGGAACAAGAAGTTCCACTCAACAAATCGAAGGTGATGTAGATAATTCTGATTCCCCTGTTGATATGGATATTTCTTATAACTGTGAATTGAGTTTGTCTACAGATCATGAACCAACTTCCTTCAAAGAAGCCACTTCTCATGATGAATGGAAAGAAGCGATGCAGAAGGAGTATGATGCCTTGATAAATAATGGCACTTGGAAGCTGGTTGATCCGCCTTTGGAAACGAAACCAATTGGCTGTAAGTGGGTCTACAAGAACAAGTACAAAGCAGACGGCTCACTTGACAAGCACAAGGCCAGGCTTGTGGCAAAAGGATTCGCACAGAAGGAAGGAATTGATTATGAAGAAGCGTTTGCTCCCACAGCAAAATGGACCACCATCCGGACTCTCTTTGCCTTAGCAGCTCAGAGTGGATGGAAAGTCCATCAGATGGATGTAAAAACAGCGTTCTTGAATGGAGATCTGAAGGAGAAAGTTTTTATGTCCCAGCCAGAAGGATTTGTGATAAAGGGTCAAGAACACAAAGTTTGCAAACTTGTGAAATCCTTGTATGGCCTCAAGCAAGCACCACGAGCCTGGTATGAGAAGTTGACCGAGCATCTTCTGAAACTTGACTTCAAACACTTTGATCTTGATGATGCAACTTTGTTTGTTAAGAAAGTTGGAAAAACAGTTGTATATCTTGTGGTATATGTAGATGATCTTTTGGTAACAGGAAACAATGAGAGCTATATTGCATCCATGAAGAAAGAGTTGAAGAAAGGTTTTGAAATGACTGATTTGGGTCATGTTCATTACTATTTGGGTATTGAAGTAATTCAACATCCTAAATTCATATTTCTTTCTAAAAAGAAGTACATTGGAGATCTCTTGAACAAATTTGGCATGGATGATTGTAAT
Source organism: Pinus albicaulis (assembly GCA_034641835.2). Lineage (NCBI taxonomy): Eukaryota > Viridiplantae > Streptophyta > Pinopsida > Pinales > Pinaceae > Pinus > Pinus albicaulis. Next base: position 936,296,135 of record CM076573.1, read on the forward strand.
CCCTTAACCACTCCAATGGAACAAAACTTGAAGCTCACATCTATTGAAGGGAAGGAATTTGAGGATGCAACTAAGTATAGACAACTTGTAGGAAGTCTTATCTACCTGACCACCACCAGACCTGACATTTCATTTGCTGTTGGAATCCTCTCAAGGTTCATGCAAAACCTTGTGAAGGACATTGGTCTGCTGCAAAAAGAGTGCTAAGGTACTTGAAGGGGACTCAAGACTTTGGACTCAAATATACACAGGTAGGCGACTTCATCTTGACCGGATACTCTGATTCAGACTTTGATGGCGACAAAGAAACAGGGGTGTCTACTACAGGTTACACCATGAGTCTTGGATCAGGGGCTGTCTCATGGAGATCACGCAAACAGTCAGTTCCAGCAGATTCCACGACCGAGGCAGAATATGTGGCAGCAGCTGAAGCAACAAAGGAAATTGTGTGGCTCCGGAAAATCCTGGAAGATTTGCCGATGAAACAGATGTATTCCACTCCACTCATGATCGACAACACTTCTGCAATAAAGTTGGCCAAGAACCCAAAGTTCCATGATCGAACAAAGCACATCGATACAAAGTACCATCTAATTCGACATCATGTTCAGGCCAAAACCATCCATCTACATCATTGTTCCACAAATGAGCAAACTGTTGACATCTTCACCAAAGCACTTGGAAGAGAAAAGTTTGAAAAGTTCAGATCAATGCTTGGACTCACCAACATCCCTTCGGATTAAAGGGGGGAATGTTGACACCTAATCCTATGGATGGGTGTGCACATTTATTTTTGTATATTATTTGTTATTAGGAAATAAGGAAGGCCAAGAGTCATTGGGAGCTGAATCCCAATAGCCTCACCTCCCATCTATAAGAGCATGTACATTCTTCAGCTAATACATTGCAGATTTGAGGAGTTACCTCCTGGTTTGACAGTTTTCAAAAATCATAATGATATATAATTAATCTACAATTTAAAAAGATTCCATAAATTTTGAATTTCAAACATTGTAATGATATATAATAAATGTACAATTAAAAATAATTCCTTATGATTTTTTCGTTCATACAAAAATGAAAAAAAATGAGAGTAACTTACCTCTTAAGCTCAAATGAGAGAACTTTTAAAGTCTATCAAGTTGGGAAGGTTTAGCAAGGGAAAGGACAAGTTATATCTACAATAGAAACTAGTAAGTGAATGAGAAACTATGATGGGAAGCAGTGCGACCCCATGGTCCTTTTTCTATAGAAAAAAATATGAAGAGGTCATTTTTAGAACTACATGCACACTAGTTTTATTTTTTTCTTTTGCATTTCTAGCTCATATTAGAAATTTTATGTAGATAATGGGAACCTATCCAACCTAAATAAAGATGAATTCCCTCAAAATTTAAAAAACATCTGAAAATTGATATGTTACACCTATATTGACATCTAATGTGCTATGGAGGATGGGGAACTATAAAACCTAAATAAGAAGGAATGCCCTCAAAATTTTAAGAACTAGGGAAAAAATTATAAGTGGCACCTAAATTGGTACCATATTTTTTCAAGAAACTTTAAAATATTTACATATTATATAAAATTGATATATAACAATTTAAAGTTTTTAAAAAAAAATTAATACTATTTTTTTAATAGTTTATGTCATGTCCCTCAATTTCACACCCAATTTTTTTTTTTTCCCAACTATGTATATTTGTATGAACTTCATTTGTACTAATATTGGTTTTGTCATGGTATGACACTTCTCTCTTCTATTGGATACCTCCTTTTGTTTTGCAACTTATGGTTTTATTAACCTTTGTTTTTAAAGGCATGGGTTGCTATTTCAACACCAAGCACTTACCATAATAACTTTTGTTAATATCTCAATACCACCACATATTATATGAGATGATGTGCATTCTATTATCGTTGGCTTCTCTTAGCTCATGGTTGAAGTACATATCGTATGCGCATATAACCTATTGGTTGTATTATGGTTTCATTTATTTCCCGATGGTACATATATATATATATATATATATATATATATATATATATATATATATATATATATATATATATATATATATATATATATATATATATATATATATATATATCAACCGGATTCAATTGTAGTTTGTATGATTGTAACTACTATGTATTATCATAGTTTCATTGATTCCCATGAGAACTTGAGTGAATATATGAGCAATGTCATGGCAATCAGTACTTGTTTGCTCTTATTTACTCATTGGTTTAATGTTATGTCTTGTTAAAGGGACCTTCGTTCACTCCTCGGAAGATTTCCTTTGTACTTCCGACGCCTTTCATTTGTGAGAATTAATTTATGCGTGGTTTTTCATGTGCTACCGTATGGTTCTTGATGAGAATGCGTACTATGGGATCGGTTTGCAAATCTTATCGCTCGTATTTCAACGATCTTGAATTTTTTCCTGAGATACTTGTTTCTCTAGTATTGTCTGGGTTTGGGCATCGCCCTCCACGTGGACAGCGGAGATCCATGATAAATTAGGGTTTGGCTCAATTATAAGTTCGATTTGTCACTCTGCAACTTTCATTTTTCCTTTGTAAAAATTTATCTCAGTGAACGCCGAGGCCTCACGGTTTCACTTCTGCGTTTGGTTTTTCCAGCCAGTGGGTTACTACACGAGACGATGTCAACCTCCCAGTGCCGAGAGCTTCATCGTTCAAGTAATTTCATGTTATTTCCTTTCGATTTTAGTTAAATGTTAAGTCCTCCTTAGAACTTGGGTAATGACACAGAATACTCTTATGGTTTAAATTATGGTTACGCTGGTACATTGGCCTTCGCGTTTCTTCCCATCCCTGTTATAGTCGAAGTATTCAGTGGTTTGATAATCTCTTATATTGTATCTCGGCGTGCTTCCTACTTTGATTGAGAACTTGTGTTTACAGGTGTATTATTAACCCTGAATCAAAATTTCATAACGTTTCCTGATTTTTTCTTGAGTCAATATATATTTGACCTTTATTGTTTCGGCTTGCGTCTGTATGACGACTTCATACAGTTGCCGATTTCGATTCGTATGGGTTCTAAAATAGATGGCATAGCGTCGCCACTTTAGCTGTAGCTACAAATTTGTTTTGTTTTGTTATTCTGGTGTCCTTACACCTAAGTCGACGCGTTTTAATTATGCATCTCAATTTGCCCTGGTTCTCTCTCTCGAGGTTATGAGATTGTTCTCTCTCGAGGTTATGAGATTTTGTTTCTAAATTATCTCTAGTCTCGATTTATATTTTTTTTAATGTAACGCATTCAAGCATATAATCGACATCTTGTAATATATGTAGATGGTTCATTTTACACACATATAGCTCTCCTACGCAGAGTGAAATACCACTTCTGAGGTAATACTTTGTAGAAGTATTGAATTCTAGTATGGTTAGATTTCTACGCTGTGTATACATGTATCTAATTCATCTCAGTTGTTCGCAGACAAACGTCAGAAGGGACCGGGTTCTTCCTATGGTCTTTGGGTAGGTAGAACCTTGGTTGGTTATCGTAACCTCTTATGGGCGTTTTTATTCAATTGTATTCATACATATTAACTTATTCTCCGCAATACTTTTGTAGGTATGCTATTTACCTCATGAATAGGTTATTGAGGATTACGTACTTATCCTTGCGATAGGACCATTATAACGATTTATTTTTCATGGTCACAAGTCGGCGTCTATCTCCTGTCGGCAATGATGTTTGCCTCCATTTCTTAGTTAGATTAGTTCACAGCTTTGCACAAGGATGGGCTATCTCCATTTTTTTTTTGTATTAAATTCGGCCAGAGGCTGGGATTATTAATACATTTTCATTCAAATGATCAAATTTTCTGAACAATTAAATTCTGGAATGTCATTATGAAACTATGCTAGCCTGTTTCTATAAGTGGCTTCAGCATTTGATATATATGTATATGTATAATGCATCTCTCCTTCAGCTTGGTTATTATTGACAACTCCATAAAATATTTTTATGTCAATACTCCTGTTAAATATTTTTCCTTTCCATAATTATCTACCTAATTATAATTGAAGAAAGTAATAATTTTGCTAGCCTTTTTTTTTTTTCTTCCCGTTCCTTCTCATGACAATAGCATAATTGACTATAAGTCTCTTTGTTGTAAGAGTTTTTAAGTCTGCAATTTCTCAGTGCATGAGAACTCTCCATTTCTACAGAATCTATAATTCCTGGTGTATTCTCTGAATCCAACAGGGGTCTCTCTGTAGTTTGGGGTTTCATTATAATAGGCACCTATAATTTTTTCTGCAATTATATATTTATAATGATTCTTAGCATAACAATTTCAGTCTATGTAGTGTTTGACTACACTTCTAAACATTAAATAGATTTGATGGGGAATTTATTTGTTATCTTTCATAGCTTGTATTGTCTGCATGCATGTTATAGAGATTCACAGGCATGACTTATAATTTCCAGTAACTATTCAGTTTGGACTCTTGCTTTGTGAAATATATTAACAACAGTTTTGTATATATGTAACTCTCAGAGAAAAATTGTTTGCATGATTAGTAAACATATTTAACCCGGTTTCTCTACTATATAAATATATATATATATATACACATATATATATAGCACTAAAATCTATAGAGGGTGATACATATATATATATAGACATGTACTGTTAATTTGGAAAGCCACAGTGCCTTACTTCAATTAGTGAATTTAGTCAATCTATAGATTTGCATTGCTTGCACTGCACTTCCCCTATACATTTGTTTTTATAGCAGTCACTGATCTACTTCTATTTTTAATAGAAACAGATTAAAGTTACAAAATTATAAATTATGAGATAACATAATCTCTAGATTTAAACCAGGGACTGGTTTGGAGTTTCTGGCTGATTTGTCCTAATATGTATGGTTCCTTCAACTATGCAGAACGGAGAGAGTCTAATTACTCTACTATTCTGTAAATGTATGGAACACCAGCACAAAACAAAACATTGCAAGTAATATGCAGCTATAATCATTAACCTTTACACTTAACAACAAATAGTTTTAATCATTCATAACACTGTGAGCATACCGCTTTGGTACATGACCAGTCCTCCCAACTGTAGAGTCCCTCTATCTCCAGAACTCACCCCCAAGCCGAGATCACTTCCATTCCAGACCAACCTCTAATTTGTTCAGGAATAGCTTATTTAAGATTTTGCTCCCAAAATCTTGTTTCTAATTCTGCGTCCAGAATATCAGGATGCTTTTCTTCCTGTTTGCCTAGGCTTCCCTATTTAGGGACTTTTAAAGCTGCTTTCTGCCTTTCACAGCTTTTTACCTCTTCGCAACTACTCTCCACCTCATTGGGGAAACTAGATTTTCTTCAAAATCTAATTTGGAAATAAATTCTTTCAAGGATTTTTGAAAGATTTTTGGGAAAATATTTGCCTCTATCCATCCTCATGGATTTAGCAAGTGATCTCACAATTCATTTGGTCAATCTGCACAACATTATTTTATTTAATTTCCATAATGAAATATTTAATTACATCCACAAAAATACTTATCCATTTGGGGTCCACTCCCCTTAGGATTAAAGTTGAAATGTCTAGCTTTGAAAGAAAAACATAAACTAGGGGTGTTACAGGTTACATGTGTAATTCTTTATAGGTTTATATGGAGGTTATGTAACCACATATTAAGAGAAAGTGTAGATATACATCAACTTAAAATCTATCATATATAGAAAGAGAACAAAATTTGATGAAAATTTTCAGCTATAAAATTTAATGGTCTTAGTACATGGTTATTGGAACATTTTAACTATGTGTTTCTCATTATAATTGAGATGTGAAATTTCTTAGTTGACATATTGCATAGTAAGAATCTAACACATATCTATTTTAGTTGAATATCTATTAGTCCAAAAGAGATATTTTGAGGAAAGGCTTATACCATTAAAGAATTCATAGATTTGATAGTAGATCCAAGTTTAAAATGGATCATTAAAAAAATTGAATAGTATGTTCATCATTACTTTATTGGTCAACATGGATTTGACACATCTCATACTAAGAAATAACATACTTGTATCTTAATTAAGATTTATAGAATACTCAAAATTCAGCAAAAGGTATGCTTGCTAAAATATTTCAATATTTTGTTATCAACATGAACAAGATGTGCAATTGCTTCCATACTCAATATTTAAGATATTAAAAATTAAAATAAATCTATTTCAAGTACAAATCTATCCTATCCTAAAGAAATATTCAAACCTTTAAAAATTTAAAGATATATTTAATCCTTTTAAAATGTGATGTCGCAAACTTGAAAAAAGAATTAAAAACCCACAGGTTTAAACCTCGAGGATTATCAAAGATTTAATTCCATGATTGAGACATTGTTAAGACATTGTTAAGGAAAAATCCAATCTTGAGTGCAGCTTTCCTTTTATATCCAGAAGAGAAGCTAACATTGTATAATTCTTTAGTTCTGCAAGATATAATATTCCTTACCATCTTTGAACAACAGATGTGGATCAAGGTGGCTCGCACGATTGGTCGTTTTTTGAAAGTCATCTTTCCCGCTTCAAGTTGGAATATGTAATTCCTACTTGTTTGTGGTTGCAATTCTCTATTTGAGGAGTCTATTCCTACATTATAGGAAGTAGCTAGAACTATATTTTTTCCTAGTTTAGTGTGTGGTTGAGAGAATCTCTCAACCACATTATTGTGCGTCCAAGATAGATTTCCTATCTTGAGACTATCTCATGTATAAATGTGTGTAATCTATTTGATTAATTAATAGAGTTTGCAAATTGATATTTTATCTTGGTATCAGAGCTCGTAAGGGCCTTTGGCCCTTCCTGGGCATAGGAATATAAAAGACTATATTTGTGTAGTTTTTGTTAAATTTTGTTTTTCCATGTTGCTGGATCACAGTCACATTGGGGCGAGGTGCGCTGCTGTTATCGAAATTGATGCGCGAGATCTGGAGAGTTGGTTGCTTAGCGTTTCGTGAAGTTGGTGTATGGAGATGACTTTTTGTTGTTATAAGAGTTGTATGGGTCTGAACCTCAGCCCCTCCTGGGCTAAGGGAAATAGAAAATAAAAGAAAGTAGTTTTAGCTTTTCCATCGAAGAAGACATTGCCACTGTTGTTCCTACGAAGAGCAGAGCGCTCGATGGCTGGGGTGAGAAGCCCTAGCTGGGCTGGAGTATATGCAGTGCACATGCGTGATGGCCGAAGAATGGGCATATTAAGGTTTCGTTTGTTGGTTTGGAATCGGCATAGATTGCAGGGGATGTTGATATTGGTGCCGAGGGTAAGGGATCGTCTACTACGATTACCTCACTAACATTTACAAGGTGGACATGGGATTTCCTGGAACCACTGGTGCTGAGTACATTCATATATTTGGTTACAGATGAGTTTGTCTCTCCAATGCAGTTTGCACATATATATTTGGAAAATATTGTTCATACGCCACATTGTTATTTTTTTAATGATTATAAGCAGAAAAATCAAGATGTCTTGGATCCTAATTTCCAACATAAACGTTCAGATTATGGTTTGCCAGAAGACAATTTTTTTTGTTTGCGTGCTTTAATCAATTGTAAAAAATGGATCCAGATATCTTCATTACATGGTGCAATATTCTGAAACATGTACCAAATAGTGCCTTGTGGCTTCTAAGGTTTCCTGTAGTTGGAGAGAATCGGTTGCGAACATTTGTTGCTTCCCAGGGTGTCCGAACAGATCAAATTATTTTCACTGACGTCGTTTCTTTGGCAGATCTTTTCCTGATATGCCCTTATGCAATGCTCATACCATAAAATCACTCCGAGTGTGATAGTGATGGGAAAATAAGTAACTGAGATCAATCATCTAGATGATTGATGGATTGGTCAGCAAATGCATCATTTTGGTAAGCAAGGAGAAGAAGCATGTCAGCTTGTTCGCTGGCACCGTGCCGCCTCGTGGATCTCTAGTATTGCAAAGGCCTAGCCATCGAAAGGTGAAATTATGTCTGCTGAGGGAGCTAATTGCAAAGGTCGATTCCTATTGAGAGACCAAAGCACTGTACGTGGTTGTAGTTTTCTGCGTGTTTGAAGGAACTCAATGGCAGACACTTACTGTATAGATACCTGCTTGTTAGGGATTCCTGCTCTAGCCAAGGATGCTCGTGGTGATCTCTCATCGTTAGTGATTTTTGGCGGTCGTGATATTTTTGGTTATTTTCCTGATGTGGGAGGTCGATCATACCTATGGGAGTCCAACGCCCCTGGAGCTCTGGGTTCTCACGTTCAAAATGAGATTCCATATTCCAGTGAATTTGGAGGTTGGGAGGCAGTGCCAAGGCGTGCTGAGCAGTGTGGATTGAGCTACATTGTGCGGTCCTTCCTTGAATATCGTCGAGGCCTCGTGTTGTTTGATTAGCTCAAGAGATCATGGTTGAGATCGAAATGGATGTGGACGACTACAGATGCTGAGAAGCAGTTGGATCATTCATGCAAGGAGTGGATTGGCCAAATGACTCTGGGTTCTCTCGCTGCTAAAAGGTGGAAATAGAAGTCTTGGGTTTCCGTTATTGTGTTCATTCTGATGTCGAAGAAAATTTATGCATTTTTTTAGATCTCAGTGCTCCTCTACATGTGTTTAATATTTCTTTAAGATTTGTCATGTAAATATGGTTGAAAGAATTAATTTATGTATTGTGACATTTATTTTGGCCAACTATTGTCACGATTTTGAGTCTATGTTGAAATTAGCCATTCCAACAATAGCAAAATTTATTTGAAGGAATTATTCACTACTAGATATGATGAAGACATGACAGTAAAAAGGAAATTAGAGGATAGTGCCTGAAGCTACATCAGGAATATGCATATGCAAATAAATATGCAGTCAAGTGTGATGGAAAAAAATATGCAAGAGGAGATTATCTCGACAGTAGGTCTCAGTTGTTGCAACATGTTAGCAAGCATGAGGAGGCATGCTTGAAAGCAGTTACCCAGCCTTAATATTGTGAACAGGGGAAGTGGCATTATATTGCGATGCTAGGGGAATTGGATACTGAAACGAGAACCTTTGTGTGTAAAATCGTTGAATTTTATGGATGTTGACAGTGAATTTGTGGACGACAAAGGATCGGACCGGTGGAGTCCTGGATTTTTTTTTTTGAAGAGGAAATTGTCTCTTCATGAGGCCGTGAGTGCTTATGTCTGGATCATTAGTACTAGAATGCACTGCATTGATTCCAGTTGAAATGTCGTCAATCCGGTTCTTCATCAGTGGACCCCTCAGAGGTATTGTTGGAGAAAAATGGGTGCTGTTATATTTGGGAAATAATCATCTTTGGGCAGAGATAGAGAAATTAAATCTGAAGAGTTTATGTTTTTATCTAGTTTCTTGGAATCATGTTTAAAGTTGTTGAGCCTTATTGAACCTAGCTAACTCAATGTAGGTAAAGTTATTTTGTTAGAATTAGCTACTCTAACAAATGACAGGTGAAACGTGAAGTTCCACGTTTTAATTAACAATGTCAAAGATGTCGAAGATGTGAGAAAAGAAAGAGGAGGTAATGAAGCAGCAACAACTATTATGATGGAAAACAACGTAAATGTTTGTTTTAGTTAGTGTGGTTTTTTGGGATAGACTCCCTAGCATGTTATAAGCAAGTCTAGGAAAATTGTTGTAGTGGTCATGTTATGTACCTGGAAACTCGAAAAGTTGAAGTATGGAATGTAAGCCTTCTAAAGGCATGTGTAAAGTTCATGGTAATCTCAAAACCACTTTGTAATGGTTTATGGTCAGTCAGAAACCATATTTTGTCACTGTAAAGTGATGGTTTATGGTGAACCAGAAACCACATACAGAGCCTTAGTGGCTACATGCAAATTTTCCCAGTGATGGCAGATCGCACTTGCCCGGTGGTGACATATTGAAGTTGCGGATTTGCCCAGTGGTGCAAGATTGGACTTGCCCGGTGATGGCATATTGAAGTTGGCAGATTTTCCCGGTGGTGGTAGATCAGACTTGCCCGGTGCTGCCATATTGAAGTTGGCGGATTTTCCCGGTGGTGGCAGATCAGAATTGCCTGGTTGTGGCATATTGAAGTTTCAAATTTTCCCAGTGGTGGCAGATCGGACTTGCCCGGTGGTGGCATATTGAAGTTGGCGGATTTTCCCGGTGGTGGAAGATCGGACCTGCCCTGTGGTGGCATATTGAAGTTGCATATTTTCCCGGTGGTGGTGGATTTGTAGATACAGGTACATATATGCAATAATAATGGTTGAAAGAATAATGTATACGAAGGACATCCTATGAGACTAGCGGTTGCAGTGGTTGGTACCCATGCATTCCGGTGGATGGTTGTTCCTTTATATGGACGTCGACATAGCATTTCTTATACCACAACTAGACTTTGTGAATTTATATCACGACAAGTAGTCATTAAGGGAGGGAGTTGGAATATGTAATTCCTACTTGTTTGTGCTTGTAATTTTCTATTTGAGGAGGTTGTTCCTACATTATAGGAAGTAGCTAGAACTATATTTGTTCCTAGTTTAGTGTGTGGTTGAGAGAATCTCTCAACCACATTATTGTGCATCCAAGATATATTTCCTATCTTGAGACTATGTCATGTATAAATGTGTGTAATCTCTTTGATTAGTTAATAAATTTTGCGGATTGATATTTTATCTTTATTGATCAACATGGATTTGACACATCTCATACCAAGAAATAACATAGTTTTATCTTAATTAACATTTATAGATTACTCAAAATTTATAAAAAAATATACTTGCTAAAATATTTCAATATTTTGTTATCAACCTGAACAAGATGTGCAATTGCTTCCATACTCAATATTTAAGATATTAAAAATTAAAATAAATCTATTTCATGTACAGATCTATCCTATCCTAAAGAAATATTCAAACCTTTAGAAATTTAAAGATATATTTAATCCTTTTAAAATGTGATGCCGCAAATTTGAAAAAAGAATTAAAAACCCACAGGTTTAAACCTCGAGGTTTATGAAAGATTTAAGTCCATGATTGAGACATTGTTAAAGAAAAGTCCAATCTTGAGTGCAGCTTTCCTTCTATATCCAGAAAAGAAGCTAACATTGTATAATGCTTTAGTTTTGCAAGATATAATATTCCTTACCATCTTTGAACAACAGATGTGGATCAAGGTGGCTCGCACGATTGGTCTTTTTGTGAAACTCATCGTTCCGGCTTCAACATGGATAGAGATGGCCCACGGTTATCTATATTAGTTGTTGTGTTTAAGGTTCTCTAAGTTATGTAATTGGTTTATCATGCGATGGATGAAATATATAATTTATGTCTTCTTATTCGAAAGTATGTACCTGTCCTATATTACAAATGATGAAAAATGTAATTGTTCTCTCTCCTTGCAATATCATTGTACGCTTTTTCAGTGACCAGAAATATATATTTTTTGATTTGTTTTCCAATATTTTTTTGGTGTTGCCTTTTATATTATTTCAATTGTTTTATTTATGTTGCTGCTAGGTGATAAGGAAATTGGTTTCTTTTGTTTTCACCATCGTAGGAGCTGTTCCATGTCTTTCGCATGTTGGTTCAAAAATCTCACGACAACATCCAAAGATACCAGCTAGGAATCGAAGAAAATTCCCACAATGACGAAGGATACAAAATTCCTACAGTTAGGTGTTGAACGGCAACTCAACAAATAACGAGTTAATATATTTATTATTTTTTTTTTTTCAATTGATAAAATGACGTTTAGAGCAGCCCTGAGGCATACCTAATCCTGGGAATGTACTATATATATCTTTCACTATTATGAGTCAAATTTTATATCTTGGCGTTCTATGCAACATGTGTTTAGGAAAAGAGGGCTCGTGACTGATTTTAGCTTTGTTCTTGAAAAATATAAAGTCTAGTTCCAGCACTTTCACGTTATGCCTTTGTTATTCTAGCAGGGATACATAAAAACTTCATCTGCGACCTTTTGTTTGTTGTCCTGCTTCATGATTCGAAATCCTCTGGTTGATAGACAGCCATTGGGGAAATTTGGAAGTTTTTGCCAAATGAACGGACATTGATCCTTCAAAGAGAATTGAAGAGATTTTCTGTTTAAAGAAGTTTATCATTTAGATAGAAAATTTTTCTGATTAATTATATCATTAGGTTATGGTCAATGTTTCAAATCATCTAATGTGGTTCATCCTCAGGACAAGGTGAAGAAAGAAATAAATTTCAATGAATAGATAGTGTCATTGCAAGGAGTTAGCTGTTAAAAGTAGTCGTTCAGCTAATTTTAACAGCTAACTCCTGGTAATGATGCATCCTTACTATTTATTCATTGAGATCGATTTCCTTCTTCACCTTATCCTGAAGATGAACAACATTAGATGATTGGAAAGGTCGACCAAATCTTAATGATGTAATTAATCCAAAAAATTATCTATCCACATTATGGATGACAAAAATCTTAGATCTAACAAATTTATCATATATTTTACCCTAAATGCTGCACTTATTGAAACTCTGAGACCCTATTCTTAGGTTCCACGTGACACTAAATGCGTTCTAAACGACGACACCCTACGTGATGAGCTACTCAATCTATTCCCTGGCGAGGTTGGAACCTTGCCAGGGATCTGGTTTCTTCGAGTTCAAACCTGTGAGGTAGATATAAAATTGCAGATTTGAACCTCAAGTGTCTTTTAGTGTAGGACCTGGGATTTTTCGGTGTGTAGGTGATGCATATGCATGAGAAATGTAACAGTAGATGTATATCATAAATCTTATTATAAGAAGCCTATATATGAAAATGAAAATGGCCACAAGCTACTTTTGAAAATGATTTTCTAATTCGACAATAAAATAATGAATCCTTCAATTGGTTGTCATTATTATATTTACGGATTGGTTTGGCTTCTATTGCTTGTCATTATTATATTTATGGATTGCTTTAGCTTTCATTTATATTTTATGTAAAATAGTCTGATACTACTCACATTCTATGAATTACATAAGGGGAATTTATAGAAATTGATAAAAAAAAAACTGAAATGTAAAAAGCTTTATTTGTTTTTAAAAATAATTTTCCTCTTTAGAATAAAATATATGATAAGCCATGAAAAGATTTTGATGATTTCATCGCTTTCCTTACCGTAAAATATTGGATGATTGGGATGATTTTATACATCGGTTTCGCTTTCATTTATGTTTTATAGAAAATATTCGGATACTATTTCTCATTTTATAGATTACATGGGGAAGTTTATAAAAATCGATAAAAAAAAACTGAAACGTAAATTTTTTTATATATTTTTAAAAATAATTTTTCCCTTGGATGATTTCATGGCCTTCCTTACAGTAAAATATTAGATGATTTTATGGATTGGTTTCGCTTTCATTTATGTTTTATAGGAAATATTCTGATACTATTTCTCATTCTATAAATTATATGGGGGAAATTTATAGAAATTGATAAAAAAAACTGAAATGTAAAAAGTTCTATATACTTTTAAAAATAAATTTTCACTTACGATGAAATATGATAAGCCATGAAAAGATTCGGATGGTTTATGATTTCATAATATATATCAAAGCATATGATAAAAGACGATGTCGGTTCACACGTAAATATATGGAATTTTAACAGCATAATAGAGTGACAAATTACAAAGTGATTGACAGAACAGGTCACCCATGCTTTATTGTTGTCTACTACAAATTAATTTTATTGTATGGAAGGGTGCAAAATGAAAAGTATACTATGAGGACCACATAAAGTTTTGGAATTTTGGAATTACTACATGCCAACGAAAATGGGTTATGTTTATTAAATATATAAATCTACCAACCTTATCCTAAGATTGAGTGCTTGTTATTAAATTAAATTAAGTTATAAAAAAATAAAAAAATATAAATTTTTATTATAAATTTAAATTTTAAAATATATTTTAAAATATTTAAAATTGTGATAAATAAAATTAATTCAAATTATTTGTTTTTCTTCTTTTATTTTTTTATATTTCAAAATCTACAATCCACCTCAGAATAATTATATGATAACCAATAACAACCGGTTTTCGTTAAGTAACCAACCTTAACTAACTCAGGGGGTTTTTAAAAAAAATTGAAAGCTTAAAAGCTATGAAATATACGTTATTATATTATTAAACAAATAACAATAACTATGTAGAAACTTAACCCTTCAAACCCGATCTAAGAGCAGCTTCTTCTAACCCTGAGTGGGTAACAGTTTCGCAAATTGCCTCCATCAACATAAGCTGCATGGACTTCACCTCCTCTAGCCTCTTTGATGATCATGTATTTCTAAAGTTGTAATCTTTCTTTCGATTTCTAGATATTAACCAGCGATGGACGAGTGCGCTGACTTCCCTAATATATTGAAATGTAGTTTGATTATAAGATGCCATATGGTCGTAAGCTACATCGTACATGTCATACACTTTACTTGAGTACTGTCGACAGGACAATTTCCGCAAAAAATGGGTTCTATATGTTGTTGGAGTTATTATATGTTATATTTTATAGCCATTATCGCTGGCACTAAATAAAAAACCATAAAATTTTAAAATTAATATTATTAATAATTAAAAAAAAATAATAGGGGTAAGATATATATATTTTTAAAAATATTATAATCATATAATAAGATAAGATAATCATATTTATGTTCAACTAATGAACATAAAGTAGGTCAAAGAGATTGCTTGAGTATAATGACCTTCATTTAATATGGGAGAACCAAACACTCTCCTATAAAGATACAATGCATGAATATAAAAGGTACAATGAAGGAATATAAAAATACGATGTATGGAATACCTTGGCGGAGAAGATCAAGGAGCTATAGGGTTTGAGGATCAAACTTATCTCTCCTTGACATCTGAGGTTGAATGAACACTGAAGAAACTCCACAACATCTGTTGGCCCGATGAAGGGCCAGTGGAAAGTGTAGAATGTCCGCTAGATCATTGCCTATGGGAGTTCACGCACTGCTCAGATCTAGAGGATCTCGTCTCTCTCCCAGGAAAGGAATGGATTTGAGATGGATTTGTTGCTGAAATCTAGTGTAGTGGGGTGAGGTTCCATGGATCCTCATTGACCTAGAGCATGGATATGAACTGGTATCAATCGGTCCCTTGGTGCCACTATCTGAAGGTAGTACCCTGAAAAATGTCATGATTCTCTGTGTGAGGTCTAGTCTGATGGGAGGCTGAAGAATATGCACTCGAAACCTGAGAGCCTCCTACATATATAGTTCCAAACATCTCTGATCATGATACCTCAAAAAGTTGGCGAGGGTCTAAGAATCTATGAGCAAGAAATGGATCATTCCTTTGATCTCGTAGTAGATAAGGCATCCAAAAATGAAGTACACCTTGGTCTCCACATACTGTAAATGACATACCTCGCAGATTCTATCTGTTCTATCAATAGGGTGGTTTGCCTCTACCTGAAGTCTATGAGAGCCTACTCTGAACTAGCCTAGAGGAAAGCAAAGAGCATGCATCTAATGGTGAAACGTGTACTCGGGTTGAACAATGAGCCAATCTCTCAACTCCAAGAAGTGCGTAAGAATTATTAATAAGTAAATAGGTTTTATTGTAATATTATAAGTCAGTAAGATGTTTTACCAATATAACATGCGCAAAAAACCATAATTCATCTCATATGACACTTTATAATGAAACATTTTTTTAATTAATAAATTTAATTAAAATGTAGAAATGGTATATTTACATTATTTTTAGGAATATGAAATGATCTCTTAATTAAGTTACACATGATCGAATATCTTCCAAAAGCTACCATTATAAGGCTTTATTGTAATATTATTGGTCAATACCATGGCTTATCAATACTCGATATCCAACAAATCATAATTCATTTTATATGATATTTGTTTAGAAAATTGTAATTTATTTTATTTGATCTACAGGAATCAGCCATAATCTCATACTTACTTGACAAAGGTTGATTCTAACAACAAACACTATAACCTTTAAGGCTTCTAAATCCTTAAACCTCCTTCAAGATAAAATTTTATTTTTACATTGGCAAAAAAACTACCTAATAAATAATTACTTTGAAAATAAATATGTTTTAAAGTATTTTGAAAAATTAAAACTCATATCATCTGTTTAATAATTATTAATGATTAAATTAAAATTATGAAAATATACCCAAAATATATATATATATATATATATATATATATATATATATATAAACTTACTGTAATAAAGGACAAGTTCGTTCATGCATAACCACGGTTGGCAACTCAGAGGAAGATGAATCAGAAGCAGAGGAGGAAGTTACTCCCATAGAGAAGACTGAGCCTTCCCAAGGAAAAGAGACCCAAAAGGAAAACATATCAGACAACAAGGCTTCACATTTCCATTCAAATCAAGCAGAGAAGTATAGCGAGGACTTGAGTACTGGAGGGATCAAACGGCATCACCCCTCAGATACTTCAGACTCAGATAAGGATATAGGCTCCCAGAAAGCAGAACAACAGTTAGTCCTAGCAACAATTGAGCCCTCCCAGGGAGAGTGGCGCAAGGTCGAGAAGAAGAAGGGGAGGAAAACATGAGGTGTGAGTCTTTTACTCACTCTCTGGAACCAGTTTCTACTGTCCATTTCTCCCTTCCCTTCTCTTTTTTCTTTTTTCTTTCATTCTTTTTGAATGCACAGTAGCCCTGCTACGCTGCATTGTGTGCAAAAGCACATGAGCCCAATGGGCAATTTCAGAAAATGCTTCAATGCATATGCTATGTGTAACTTTTCATTTTTATAAATAAAAGGTTACCGATTTTTACTGTGGAAAAAAAATAACCACGGTTGGCCACACAATGGGATTTTATGTGATTATACTATATATCGAATATCAATAACTATATACAAACTTATATTGTTGGAAGAGCTTTGTTTACTTGAGCTGCTCTTAATTTATAAAATCCTTTGAGCCTGAACGAGTAGCAGCTTCTTCTAACACTGAGTTGGTAACAGTTTCGTAACTTGACTCCATTCAACAGAAGCATGGGCTTTACCTCCCCTAGGCTGTTTTTTTATACGATGATCACGTATTTCTGAAGTTTTACTGTTTCTTTGGATGTTCAGATATTAAGTACCGATTGACAAATGCCCTTACCTAATATATTGAAATGTAGTTTGATTATAATATGCCATATAGCTATACTTTACATCTTACATGTCATACCTTATTCAGTGCTATCAATAAAATAAATTCAAAAAAGGGTGTATAAGTTATGGAAGATTTTTTTGAATTTGTAAAATTAATTTTTGATAAATTTTGATTGTGTTTTAATTAAATGTCTTTTATTATAAAAATGGATTTTTGAATAATATTTTTTTTTTTGAGATAGTAGGATTGTTGAGATTTCACAAATCAAACTTATAATTCTAATAAATTTTCTACTCTATTTTTAGCAAATTTAATCACAAAATATGGGAAGAAGACTCCAAAATATTAAATAGACTCAAAATCACAAAGTGTTGTAAGTCATGATGCTCATCACTGCCAACTTATAGTGCTGAAGATGGAATTTACCTCCGCTCTCTCAGATTCCTTTTAGTTGAATGTGAGACTCTAAATTAAAATATTTTTTCACGATTAAATATGTGCAAACTAAACTGAACAAAAGTTGAATTGAGTATTTGAAAATACATGGAATTGGAGTGAATTTATGGGATCGGGTGTTATGGAATTGTAGTTTTTATTTTTCAATCCTTATTTTTTTATATATTTATTCAAACTTTAATCAGAATCTTCCATCCCTTGTATATGTTGTCGGTCACTTACTAGTGAGTTCCATTATGAATGTATATATCCATATTTCCAACTATTCTTTTTCACCATTTTTGCATTTCTGCTCCATATCATGGGTATGTCAATTTAGAACATTAACGGGATTATAGGATTCATAAAATCCACAAAATTTGTGGCCATCATTAATGGATATTGGATCCAATTATTTTAAGTGAAAAGAGGACTGAGACAGGGATATTCTCTTTCCCCACTCTTCTTTTTGTTGGTCACTGACTGTTTGAGCAGAAAGTTGAGTGATGCCCGGGAATATGGACATATTACTGGTGTGAGGATATCCAGAAAGAATAATACTACTCACCTTATGTTTGTTGATGATCTTCTCTTATGGGGTCTGTCCACATCCACGGTATGGAGTATCATTCACAATATCATAAAATATTTTGGTCTTGCATCTCGTTTATGCATGAACTTAGAGTAATAATTTATGATCGGTGTGGAAGGATAGGAAGAATGGTCAAAGGAGATTGTGGTATTGTTTGAGGTCACATATCAGAACCTTGAAGGTGGGTTCTCATATCTTCCTTTCTCCCTTAAACCAACATGATACAAAAATATCGACTTGGAATGGTTGATTTGCATATTCCAGAAGAAGATATGGAATTGGAAACGTAGATGATTATTGATCAGGGGTAGAATTTTCATGTTGAAATTAGTCCTACAAAACATGTCAGTGTACTATATGCATTTGTTCCTATCTCCTAGGGAGATCATACACAGGATTGATTGGATCATGGGCTGGTTCTTGTGGGCAGGTACTCAATAACAACAAAATAAATCTTCTACTATGCTAGACAAATTTTGCATGGCCTATTGATGATGGAGGTTGGGGGATTATAGATACCTCCATGTTCAATAAGGCATTGATCTGAGCATTGATCATCAAAGAGAAATATATGTATGGAAAAGACTTCTCCATTTGGATAGGAAGTGTGGCGAGGAAAAAATCAAGTGCTTCATAAATTTAGAGTAGTATGATGCATCACCTGAATTAGATGTTTGCATTCATTAGATGGGAAGCACATGATGGATCAAGGATTAAAATAGGCCTAGATGAAATTATAGGCATGAATGGAAACCATTCTCTTTCAAAAACACTACTCAATAAAATTCACAGGTATGGAATTTTATTATCGAGGTAGATTTATCTCACTGGTGGACAAAGCATTGATCATCAATATTGGTACAGGGCCTCTGAACTTGGGATAACATAGTCATATGCAGAGGAATGGGATTTATATATATCATATCTTCCACTTACAGGTATTAGTCTAGAAGATATGGGAGAGCAGGAACAAATGAAATGGGGAGGCAGTCTTAAGAGGAGCCTCCCAAGGGTTAAAGAAATATACCTACACTTTCAAAGAACGTAGAAGAGATTCAATAGTATATAATGGTCACAAAACATATGGAAAGGTAGTATTCCATATACAATTAGAAGTTTCTATTGGATACCAGTGAACGATAGAATTCTCACATGGAATAATTTACAAAAACGAGGACTCATCGGTCCAAACATCAGTATGATGTGTATGAGTAGTCCTGAGGGTCCAGATCACTTACTTCTTACACACTCTCATGCGAATGTGCTATGTCTTGGTATAATGGGACTATTGAAACTTAAACAGGTGGGGAAACATAATACTCTGATTTCTCATATACAGTCATGGTAGAAAAACATAAAAAGTTTCATATTTATACCATATTTCATAATGTAGACTATATGGAAAAGAATAAATGCCTACATTTTTTATACGAAACTTGTGAAGATTTGAGAAGACATAATTAAATAAATAACACTTTATAATGAATTGGGGACTAATTCAAAGACATATAGAAAATGGCCATGAACTTGTGGAAATCATATATTTTTGGACTCTTCAATGGAGCGTGTAAAGGAAGACAATGTGGATGTGGGGAAATTATTTTTATGGGTACAGGAAGATTCTTCCATTTTTGGTGGGAGTGAGGAAGGGGCTATAACAAAAAGGAAGATATACTAGCATTACGGGGTGTCTTAATTGCAGCTATGTGGCTTATTATATTAAACATAAGATTTATGGTGATGTGAAAGAAATTATTGACTGGGTCACAGACTACACTAACTTATGTCCTTCAATTTTAAACAATTGGATGAAGTGAATCAGATTATTGGTAATCACCTTTCAACATATTCAATTGAAACATATTTATAGAGAATAGAACTGGATGGAAGATCTATTATCTAAGCGAGGGATAAGAAAAGAACCAAATAATTTTTTCTTGAATGAATTCATACATGGAAAGAAGGTTAATGGTGGTATAATTAACTACTAGTACATTCCTATCTAAAGAAAAATAAGAATGAACATAACTATGTGCAAGGAGTATTTTATTTATGCAACAGATGTAAGGGTTTTCATTTTGATGTAGGAGGTCTAAAAATCAACAATTAAAAGAGATATATTTAGAATAGAAGGGAAAAGTTATAATAAAAGTAGGTTGAAACATGGATCATAAATAGAAATCATTATTACAGAAAGAACTAAATGTTTTTTAATATGTACTATCACTTTTTATTTTAGTAAAAATATGAAGTGTTTTTTTTCTCTAAATAAAAAACATCATTACTCTCACAATGAAACAAACAAGGACGATGTTAAAATAGTAAGAATTTCTATCATCATAATACATCCTCTCACTAATTATATATTGTCTTCAATCTTAGATATATTCTTCGAAATTTAGAGTGTTTTATCAAAAGATAGAAATGTCCTTGTGATAATCATAGTAACTAAATTAACATTAGCAAGTACACGCAACTTCAATTTGTAGAAATTAGTACAAACGGAAAATTGACAATATGCAAAGTGTAATCACACCTTTAATGAAAAGGAAAATAACCTTTCTTCTTAAGTAAACCTTAGCCAAGAGCATCACGTTAGGAAAATTTATTTTGTTTAAGACCCAAATGGAGCTATGTAGATTGTAGAAGAACATTTTTATCTTGTCGAATTGTATTAGGAAAGTGGGTTGTTAGCATAGCCATGTGTCTCATTGTAATAATACGAGTTAGGAGGCTGAGTTATAAGGTTGTTTTACTGTCTATCCAAATGGTCCTTTTCCAATGTAACAAATGTCGAAGTAGGAATCTTATAGTTTTTAGTCTACGATGTCCAATTTCTCTTTGTCTAAAGACATAGTTTATAAAAAATGTTAGTGTACAGAAGTAGTGTGTGTAGTGTGTCTAAGATAAGGGAGGTAGCTCCCTAGTGAATTTCAACAAAGGATTCAGACAGAAGCCTCTTATGGCACATTTTATATAATTGTTTAAAGGTATCAATGTTGGTTTTTTTTCCTTTTCTTCTCTATGTATGGTTGCCCTACATACTTTTGATTTTTGTCAGTTTGGGTATGTATATGAGAGAACTACCTAATGTTGTTTGGAAACTTTGCTTGATGCAATATAATAGAGTAAAGGGTTGAGATTATGTGGTTCTCATTCAATCCCCATGCATAATCGACATTAACTAAGAAATTCGGGCCAACGGAAACTCGAGATATTATTTTTTTGTGTGTTTGAGGTCAAATTTAGTGAAGGGGACAATATTTTTATTTTTGGGGTCCATTAATAAACAAAGACCAAAATAAAGGATTTTTCACAAGTTTAATAAAGAGTGGAAGTCAGGTCATGGGAAAAAATTAGAAGCGTATATAATAGGAGGTGAACCTCATATATCCTTCGTGTATTAATCGACCCTAAGCAGTCATGCTTTTGAGAGAACTCATTAAATAAAATTTTAGGAACGGACCAGTTCGTCGACCTCTACTAGTTGAAAGTTAGGCCCTAGGCTCATTTGACACCATGCAGAGGGAGATTAACTAAGACTCCCCTAGCAAATCATCATCAACTTTGGACTTCAGGAAGTGTGTTTTGAGTGGACCTTAGTAATTTATACTCATGCTATATTTATAAATAAAACCAAAAGGAAAGGAGAATTTGTGACCATTTTAGCTTGGTTAGTTTATATAATATCAAGGAGCATTTTCAAATCCCCCCCGATAGTGAAAGGGTTTGAAATTTATAATAAAGAAGAGTAAGTCATGATAATTTGGATTCATAACATGGGATTTGTGTACCATAAAAAAATAAATGGTATAGGTTGGAAAATATCAAAGGATTTTTACGATGAAAAATTAAGTGTTACTTGTTGTAGGAATCCTCTTGAATGAAAGAATTTGTTGGCACACAAGAGGATCAAATCCTTGGAAAAATAGAACAAGCCATCGGAGGGACTTACCATCATGTGGTATCAGAGCTCTACAAACGAGACCTGCAGATTAGATAAAATTAGTTGATTGAGGAAGATTATAGTAGTAAGGTGATTTGAGTGGATTTTTTGTTGATACGGGAAGGAGCTGATGGATCTTGTAGCCAGTGAAGAGGAAGAGACAGTCGACTAGAGAGGTAATGATTTCTCTCTTTATTTGAATGATAGCTGACAATTTGGTCATTTTTTAAATAGAGGGTTGATAAACCAAGGCATAGAGGTAAAGAACAAGGATATTAGAGAAGAATATATTTTGAAAGGGGTAGGAGATATTAGAGGAAAGAGAAACCCTAATAGATGATTACAAGAAACTAGGGAGAATTATAACCAATTGAAAAGTTAGAAATAGAAAAAATAATATCATCCATTAGAAAAACTAGTAGAACTGAGATGTTGAAATCTCAGAGGAGGAGAACCAAACATGTATAACTTGTTTTATGTTTTATATTTGGCTAACGAATTTGTTAGTGAAAGTAGCAACATATAAAACTAGAGGTGTTATGTAGATCAAGGTGAGTATGAGAATATTTTATCACAAAAAGGAGATGATCTGGGTTGAGGAGGGAACATCTTGTGTTCTCAATGAATTTGGTGGGAGAAAATTCCTGCAAGAGAGAAGTTACACATAGAGAGAAACATTCAAGCAGAAGTTGGAACGAAAAGGGGGATAAAGGAAGACCTCAGGGAGAAGAGAATAAGAAAATTTTTCACGAGGTGAGAAGAGGAGCAACATCCATAGAGGAGCGAGGAGTGCTCAAGAGCTTTTATAAGAAGGGACAAGGTGGGACAAAAAAAGCAAAGACGAGGTGAGGTGTTCAGGTAACAAGTGAGGTGAGGCCTATTACATGGCTAGGTTACAACTCACTATGAACATGGAAAAGAATATGAAGAGAAGGAAGAAGGTAACCATTGTTGGTCATGATGAAGATTTGAATAAAAGACACAACCAAGGGGAGAAGGATGCCAATGTAAATTACATAATGAAACTAATCCATGAAGAATTTGGAAAGGAAATGATTGAGTTGAAGGAACAACTTTTTGTGCTAATGCAACTACTAGAAGCGAGGGAAGAAGGAAAATGATGTAATTTAATGAGGAGGTTCAAATTATTTGTTAAAAAAATTAGTTTTAAGAAGAAATCCCAAAAATATAAAGAGATATGGAAGCATAGGATGAGACCATTGATGAAATCTTCAATAGAAGAAGAAGAGCTCAAAGCAGCTGATCATGTGGAAGGAGTAGTTCATTTCTGTAAACCACTTCTTTAATACAAGTAAAGGAGACTACTGGAAAGTGTCATGGGCTATGAAAATATTTCAAAAGAACAAGTGGTGATATTGATAAAATAGGGGGCTAAAGACACGCATGTTTTCAAAGCTAACAGTTTTTTCGTGGATGTAGGATTTATAAGCAAGGAAGATGAGTAACCATTAAAGGATCTTGTATATTTAAGGAAGGGACAAAATTTCCAAACAGAGAACAATAATATAGATGGATATATACTAAGAAGGAGAAATAAAAATGATGCGGCCTACATTCCAAATGTGTCTGAAGCATGGCATGAATGATTCCCTAATGAGAGAAGAACTCATATTTGTTGAGTATGGGGAAGATGAAGTCCATTTATGTTAACCGAAGAAAGGTAAAGTCCTAGGAGAGGATGATGAATATAATGAAATGATGATGTGCTTAATTCAACACAGAGGAAGAATTCTAGCAACATTAGATTAGGAGGAGGAATAAATATATTTCTAGCTAATTGTTTGCATGATTTTTAGCTTACAGGTACTAAGAACCATGGAGCTGAACATGAGCTAAGGATTTTGGAGAATGCAGAAGCTCAAGAGGAACCGAGCTATGATTATTTGGAACAACAAGAGGATGTTCATTCAAAAGGTGGAAAACCTCAAGGAATTATCACAAAGGAAGGAGACACAGAGTTATCTCATGAAGATAGTATGGATGAATATCATAGAGAAGCTCATGTTAACACCCTCCAGGTTTCAAAGAGGAAGAGTAACATCACAAGTATAATTGATTGTTTATGTCTTCCCTTATTGACTGTTTCTTGGACAAGTTTTGAAAATATTTTTTCATTGGTTGAAGACCAATGGAAATTGTGAAAAGAGAAGAAACCACATGTTTTTCAAATATGTGGATTGGTTAGGTATGAAGATGATGGAGGGAGATCTAGTGAGAATCCCTTGGTAAAATACAATTCAGCTAATACAAAGAAGGTTAAAGGAATCGAAGGACAATAATAGAACGAAATTTTTTTTATTAACAATGAGAGAAAAGGAGAGATCATTTTATCATGCAATCAATCAGAGAAAAGGACTGTATTATGAGGAAAATTATGAGGCAAGGTTCAAATACATACCTCAAGGAGGAGTAGATCGACACGTAATGAGAAAGCTTATGCAGACCGAGCCATGGTTTTTTGGAGCAATTACTAGAGTGTCATCAAGGAATTTATAGGAGATAGTGAAAGGGTTCAAGGAGGAACTAATTTTCCTAATGAGACAAAGACCCATATATTTGTAGCAAAAAGTCAAGAGAGAGAAAATGTTTTCCGTAACATGTTTTTTTTATGTGCACGTATGACCATAATTCAAAATTCTGGGAATAGCAGCAAGTATCCTTTCATAAGGCTAACATAGAATTTAACATGGAAACCATGTATTGTGTAGGTAAATGAAGAAAAGTAGGAGAAAACTCTCACAATTCCTATATATAACATTGTTGAGGAAGAGAAGGACTCCAAAGAATATAATTTTCCAATATGAAAAAAAAAAATCTCACAGGGAGTCAAAATTATGCAGGCCATTGATAAAATAAAGAAGTAGACAATTTAGTTTCAAGAAGAAGAAAACTTAACCGATTGGATAATCCACTTAATCATTGAATCATAAGAAGAATATTGTTGGAAGAGTGTATTGAAGGGAAATAAGGTAATTAAAGCCTCAAAATATTTGTGTGGAAAGAAAATTTTTGAGATCATGATTGAAGATGTAGAGGAATGACATAAAATGGTGTTAGCAGAATAAAATGAGAAGATGTATGACAATTCATTTAAATTTCAAAGAAATATTATAGAAAATGACTTTGACATGACGTATGTTGTTTAAGCAATCAATGGGGAAGAGCTTTATCATTATAGGTACATTCAATATAAGAAGGTGAGGAATGAAGTGTTGCATTCTTGGGATGTGTTTAGGAGGATAAGTAGTGGAAATAATTTTACCCAGCAAGGAAGAAGCAGCATGCACCAACATGAATGCATATTGGACATGAATGAATATCGAACATGAATTTTTTGAAAATAATGACGCTAATAAAGGGATTACCAGAGGTATGGTAGATATAGTAGGAGGCACAACTCATATATCTCCTAAGCTCGGATCAAATTGGATTTTGGGCAAGCTCAACAATTTTTTTGGGAACATACTAACTGGCTGACCGTGACTAGTCGATAGTCTTGATCTGGGCTCATCTGACAACAAGTGGTGGGAGATTAACTTCGAAACCCCTACCAAAGACTAGTCTCTCTAGATCTGGGATCATCTGACAACAAGCGATGAGAGATTAACTCTAAATCCCCTACCAAATCGACAAAAGAAATGGAATTTGCAGTTTGTTTTGAGTGGACAACAATAATTTATTGTCACATTATATTAATTACAAAAACAAACACACAGCAGAAACACCAGCAAACGTGAGACAAAGCTCACACAACTCAATGAATTCAATCGCTCAATTACATCACACTTAAATAAGAAACTCACTCACCTAATCTTCCTGAAGAAGAGGAAACAACCCTGAATAGATGGAACTGATTTCTAAATGCACACTCCCGTACAACAAACCAAAACTAAATCTATTTCTAGATTATTCTCACATCCTCCCTTAATGGAGAAATGGATTTTCTACAATACCTAACTGACTTCTAAAAAATTCAAATTTGATTTTACCAAGGGGCTTAGTAAATATATCAGCCATATTATCCTTGGTATTACAAAATATTAATTCAATTTCATTCGACTCAATTTTCTCACGTACAAAGTGGTACTGTAACTCAACGTGTTTTGTTCTAGCATGGTAAATTGGATTATGTGCTAATTTGATAGCACTCTTATTATCACAATTGATATATGTTGAACCACTTTGTGCCTCTTCAAGATCTGCAAGAATTCTCCGCAACCAAATAGCTTCACAGGTGGCATTGGTCAAAGCTTTGTATTCAGATTCTGTTGATGGTAAAGAAACAGTTGGCTGTTTCTTACTACTCCAAGATATGACCCCTGATCCAATATGAAATGCATAGCCAGAGGTAGATCGTCTGTCATCTGGATTTCCTGCCCAATCTGAATCAGAAAAACCTGTCAGTGCAACATCAGATTCATCAGTATACATAATACCTAAATTCACGGTTCCCTTTAAGTATCGGAGAACTTTCTTTGCAGCATTCCAGTGATTTCCTGAAGGCTTAGCCATGAATTGACTAAGGATACTGACTGAGTATGCAATGTCTGGTCTGGTAGTGGTGAGATAGTTCAAACTTCCCACTAACTGACGATATAATGTTCCATCTGCCTCTTTCGATCCATCTTCTTTGTACAACTTTGCATTATGTTCTAAGGGAGTTGACATATCTTTGCAATCTGTCATATTGAACTTTTTAAGAATCTCCTTAGTATATTTGCTTTGAGTGACCAAAGTTTTACCAGGCTCTCTCCATACCTCAATTCCTAAACAGTAATGCAATTCACCCAAATCTTTCATTTCAAATTCCTGTGACAACTGAACTTTAATTTCTTCAATTAACTTGTGAGCACTCCCTGTGATTATGAGATCATCCACATACAAAGATATTAAAGCAACATTTCCTTTTTCATCTTTCTTAACATACAAGTTAGGATCATTCTTGCTTCTCACAAATCCATTCTGAAGAAAGAAGGTATCAATCTTTACATACCATGATCTCGGTGCCTGTTTCAAACCATACAATGCCTTTCTTAACCTGCAAACCAGATGCTCCTGTCCCTGTTTGACAAACCCTTCAGGTTGAAGCAAATAAACTTCTTCCTTTAAATCACCATTTAGAAAAGCAGATTTGACATCCAATTGATGTATATTCCAATTATGTTTTGTGGCTAAGGCAATCAGTAATCTAATTGTATTTAACTTAGCTACTGGTGCAAAAGTGTCTTCATAATCAATTCCCTCCTTTTGAGCATATCCTTTTGCTACTAATCTTGCCTTAAATTTATCAATTGTACCATCTTCTTTAAATTTCAATTTGTACAACCATTTGCTTCCAATTGGAACTTTATTTTCAGGAAGTTCCACTAATTCCCATGTTTGATTTTTTATTAGAGAAGCATACTCATCATTCATAGCATTAATCCATGGTTCATGTTGTTTAGCCTGCTCATAATCAATTGGTTCTTCAACATTCATTATGTTAGACATTAAGGCATAATCTCTATACCTTGCAGGAAGCTGAGTCTGTCGGGATGATCTTCTTGGTGCTTCAATGCCTGTGGGTGTTCCATCCATGATTCGTCGGCTTTGAGGTGAATCACCCCCTTGTGATGACTCACTGCTGCTAGATGTGCTCATACTGCTCTCATCCTGATCCTGTACCTGTACCTGTACCTGTTCCTGTTCCTGCTTAATCAAAGTATCAAGTTTGACATGAGCATCATTAGATATATGCTATGCATCATTCTTTGTATTACTTTTATCAGCCTGCTCATGAAACAACACATCACGACTTGCAAATAGTTTATGGGAACTTGGATCAAACAATTTATAGGCTTTCTGATCTGTACAATATCCAATGAAAACACACTTGATTGACTTGGCATCAAGTTTTCTTCTGTTAGCCTTAGGAATATGAGCAAAAGCAGTACATCCAAAGACTCTTAAATGACTCACATCAGGTTTATAACCATGAAGAACCTCAAAAGGAGTTTGAAAAACTAATTGCTTAGTGGGACATCGATTCTTCAAATAAACAGCAGTGTTAATGGCTTCTGCCCATAAACCATTAGAGATGTTCTTACCTTGCAGCATACTACGAGCAGATTCCACCAAGGTTCTATTCCATCGCTCAGCAACACCATTTTGCTGAGGGGTATGTGGCACTGTGATCTGTTGTTGAATTCCATTAGATTTACAATAGGTGTTAAATGCTTTTGACTTATATTCACCCCCTTGATCAGATCTGAGTATTTTAATGCACTTTCCTGTTTGTTTTTCAATCATAGTTCGAAACTCTTTAAAATACTCAAATATGTCACTTTTCCTTCTAATGAAATAGACCCAGGTATACCTAGATCTATCATCAATAAAAATAACAAAGTATGAAGCACCACCAAGAGACCTAGTTTGCATAGGTCCACATACATCAGTGTGAATTAATTCAAGTATATCATACTGTCGTTTCTCAGTATGAACCGGAAACTCTTCTCTATGCTGCTTACCAAGTGCACAAGCTTCACATGGTAAATGTTCACACTTCATAACAGAAAGACCTTCAACCATTGATTTCCTTTGCAACAACGATAAATCATTGTAATTTAGGTGCCCATACCTGTGATGCCATAATTCTGCTGTCGATGTCTCTTTGGATGTCAATGCAACATGGCGCTTCACTGTCACATCCAATCTGTATAATCCTCCAACCCTGGTACTTGTAGAAACAACCCTGTAGTGGTCCTGAACATCTTTCACTATACACCCCAATTTACCAAATTCAACTTTTAAATGATTATCAGTGATAGTGGAAACAGATATCAAATTCTTTTTGAGAGCAGGTACATACATCACATTATGAATTTGTCGCATTTGTCCATTAGGTAAGTACACATTTATTATGCCATAGCCTTGAACTTTAAGTGACCTGTCATCTCCTAGGTAAATGTGTGTACCATCAGATTTCTCACAATATTTATCATACCATTCTTTATTACAAGTCATGTGTGCCGATGCACCAGAATCGATGAACCATGCATTCTCATCATCAGTTTCAGCAGATAATGGAGCATCAGAAAGAAATAACTTAAGATTTTTAAATCCATCAGTCACTGAGGTGTCTCTGTTTATGTAATTTCCATTATGCCTTCTATGTCTTTGATTTGATTCATTATTCTTTCTCCTATAGCAATCTTTAGCCAGATGTCCAGGTTTTCCACAATAATCACATTCAATGTTCCTCTTAACATAAGAATCAAGAGGTGCCATACCTTTCTGCTTTGCTTGAAAACGGCCTCTGTTCCTGTCCCATGGTCTCCCTCGGAATGGTCTTTTGCCTCTTGCAGTCAAAGCCAAATCAGAACCATTTGACTCCAGTTCAAAATTTTTCATTCGCTCTTCTTCTTGAAGAAGAATTCCAGCCAATTCTTCAAATGTAGGAGGTGTCGGTCTAGCTGAGAGAGCTGAAATAAATACTTTATAGTCTGGGACTAACCCCTTTAAAGCAACAGTTACCAAGTCTGTACTAGACACCTTTTCACCAATATCACCTAGTTTATCACTCAGGTCTTTAATTCGGGAAACAAAGTTGCTAATGGTCTCATGGGCTTCCATTTTAATAGATAGCAGCTTTGTTTTTAAAAATAAAATACGGTTTGCATTAGTAGTTTCATACAAACCTTTGAGAGTGTCCCATGTCGCCTTTGAAGTTTCACAGTCTCGAATGTGAGGAATAATATTGTCCTTCATTGACATGCGTAGCAACACCCTTGCTTTCATTTCACGCTTCTCCCAATCTTGAGTGGCAGCAGGAGGTTGAGGCTTAGGCTCGTCACCTTTGACAATCGTCCAGAGATTGTATGCCTCCAGTACTGTTATGAGCTTAAATTTCCAGTTTACATAATTTTCTCCATCAAGTTTTGAAGACTCATTTAAATATGTATCTGCAAGGGGATTAGCCATTTCTCCACTAATGACCAAATTCAAAAAAAATTGCAAGCTTTTCTCACACTCTATTGAGTTTGATGTTTTTTTTTTAAAAAAAAAACTTCAAACAACTTGCAAACTTGCTCCCTTTTTTAAAAAAAATGATGAGAACAAAGATGAATCTGCTATGCACCAACGCACAACAAAAACAAACGCCACAACAAAACCGTTTCAAAAACAATATATGCTTTTTCAAACTTCGACATGGCACTTTAACTTGAGTCTACGGAAAATGGTATCGAACACCTTACTCGGCAAACTTTAAAAAAACGGCGGCAACGCGGGGCGAGGGTTCCAACGCACGGCCTTGGGTGGAGTCGAAATAGGCTCAACCGTGGTAACCACGTACAGATCCGCTCCAATTCTTTCCTCTTCACGCTGCTCGGAAAGCCGCTCGACCAATAACGGCTCACTCCGCGCACATTGATCCGTCCCCGCCGTCGAATCGGCTTGATGGAGAAAATCGGAAATGTGAAAGGTCGTTCTTTGGGGTGCTAAGCCTTAATGAAGCCAAGCTTCGAAAGAATGGATTCGATTATCTTATCAATGACCTTTACGCTCTTAAAAAACGCATCAAATGACAGTTTCACGCTAAATGACAAATGCTTCACACTAAATGACAAATGCTTCACGCAAAGGAAATCAATGGCGGCACAATGAGTTTGCGCTAAGTAAACACTTTTAAATGACAAATGCTACGCTTGACGAGCAATTGAATTAAGGTGGAGATGGCAGCAGATGGCTCGAGATTCTTACTGCGCCCACTCTAATAGCGAGAGTCCGTCTTGCTCGCGAAGAGGAGAAGGCGCGAGAGAACACTACGATACCAAATTACAAAAACAAACACACAGCAGAAACACTAGCAAACGTGAGACAAAGCTCACACAACTCAATGAATTCAATCGCTCAATTACATCACACTTAAATAAGAAACTCACTCACCTAATCTTCCTGAAGAAGAGGAAACAACCCTGAATAGATGGAACTGATTTCTAAATGCACACTCCCGTACAACAAACCAAAACTAAATCTATTTCTAGATTATTCTCACAATATTTATATAGAAAAATGAAAGGAAAGGAGAACCCATGACCATTTTAGCTTGGTTAGTTTAAATAATATCAAGGAGTAGTTTTGAATATCCACTAGTAGGGAAAAGGTTCAAAATTGATAATAAACAATAAGAACGCACAATAATTTTGATTAAAAAATGTGGGATTCACGTACCATTAGAAAAGTAATGGTGTAGGCTAGAAAATATTGAAGGATTCAGACCATGAAAAATTTAAGTGTTAGCTAGTGTAGGAATCTTCCTGGTTGAAAGAATAAGTCATCAATGCAATGAAAAGGGGTATGCTATCACAAACTAATTCTAGACGGGCATACAACATTTGGTATTTATCATTTACTTGGAGTATGCATACGAACAAAAGTTACTTAACTGAAGTTACTTAACTGAGAAATTGATGGTGATGGAATTTACAATTTAATGTTACAAAATCAATTATATATATATATATAAGATTTGTTTTAATGTTAGATGGAAAAACAATTTTTTTTCTTATGAATATTGTTATAAATTATGTAAATTGTTTTTAAACTATAAATTAAACTTCTCTTATTAATATGTGTCAACAAAATTTAAATAAAATATAAATATCCATTAATCTACCCTCCTTATATATATGGAAATTCCAACCTTTCTTTATAAAATATCTTTTATTCCTAAGCATATTTCTGATATATAATTTTCATTATGTGTAAATATAAATTTTAAAGCTTAAATTGTTGTACTACTATTATTACCTTTTTTACAAATTTATTTTCTTAAATATATTTAATATATAAATTTATGATTTTCTATATAAATAAACATTTTAAAGCATATAATATTTCACTATTATTTTATTTAAAAGTTCTTTTTTAATT
This sequence comes from Pinus albicaulis, assembly GCA_034641835.2. Lineage (NCBI taxonomy): Eukaryota > Viridiplantae > Streptophyta > Pinopsida > Pinales > Pinaceae > Pinus > Pinus albicaulis. The sequence goes on from CM076573.1 coordinate 936,328,224, forward strand.
TTTAACCTCAAATCTACACTCTATAAATTATAACTTCTAACACTTTTCTATAAAATATATTACACTTCATAAATTATAACTTCCAACCTTTTTTATAAAATATCTTTTATTTTATTTGTAAGCATATTTGTTATACATATATATATATATATATATATACATTTTAAAGATTAGTTTTGTTTACTATTGTTTTATTTAGAAGATTTCTTTTTGAAAATTTTTACTTCAATTTTTTTATGTAAAATATTTTTTTGAATGTTTTTAACTTCAATCCAAACAATGTCCATGTTTGCATTTACACTGATCTTCATTATTTGCAGGAGTAAGTTTGGGCAGAGGAAGGAAGGTTTTGGCAAAATGGAAATTTTCTTAAAACAAATGTGGCTTCTTTATTTCTTTTCTTGGTTGTTTATCAAATTTGAGCATCTGTCTTTAAATATATTTTTGGCATTTTACAAAGTGTTGATGTATGTGTTTTCTTTGGTGTAACTTCCCTAATTAATTTTATTTGCTATACTAAAATTATATATATATATTTCAATCCAGGAGTAATATTCCAATTAAGTTACATTTTTGTTACATTTACCTAACTATCACAAAACATAATTTTCTCCTTAGGCTTCAGGTTTTAGTAATTTGTATTGAAGAATTGAGTCTTTTCCTTAGCTATTTAATTGTCTCTCTTATACCCATATAACAGCGACATTAAAATTTCATGTTTTTAACTTCAATCCAAACAATGTCCATGTTTGCATTTACACTGATCTTCATTATTTGCAGGAGTAAGTTTGGGCAGAGGAAGGAAGGTTTTGGCAAAATGGAAATTTTCTTAAAACAAATGTGGCTTCTTTATTTCTTTTCTTGGTTGTTTATCAAATTTGAGCATCTGTCTTTAAATATATTTTTGGCATTTTACAAAGTGTTGATGTATGTGTTTTCTTTGGTGTAACTTCCCTAATTAATTTTATTTGCTATACTAAAATTATATATATATATTTCAATCCAGGAGTAATATTCCAATTAAGTTACATTTTTGTTACATTTACCTAACTATCACAAAACATAATTTTCTCCTTAGGCTTCAGGTTTTAGTAATTTGTATTGAAGAATTGAGTCTTTTCCTTAGCTATTTAATTGTCTCTCTTATACCCATATAACAGCGACATTAAAATTTTATACTTTGCATGGTTGTTTTCCCTATACAGTAAGATTTGCTTATTATAATCAGAGGGTGATCCATAACAAGCATTTGGAGTTATTTTTATTAATTTTCAAATTGTTGCAATTCGCGATAGACCACCGAAAAGGTTGGAGGTTTGCGAAAAGGTTCTATAGTTCATGTTTCCAGTACTTCGGCATTGCAAATGTTTTCTTTTGTGTTTATGTAGTGTAACTCGCATTTTGGTCATTTGTTAATGTTTTATTGGATCTATGTAATACGTTAAGATTAATATTTCGAAAAACATAGCATTTGTAAGTCAGGCTGGATGGTTCTGGATCATGGCATGGTATACGATTGACGTGACTTGTCATTAAACGAAACTTCTGACATATCTAGCGATCGACGATAATCATGAATTGTGTTTAGATCGACGACTCAAATGGCTTGGAGTGATTGTTGGGTAAGTACCCATCCCCTTGCACTCAAACTGACTTCATTTGTACATCTCGTTGCTCGACAACAAGCTCAACCAACTTCAAAGGGTTTTTTACATTTTCCTTCTGTCAGCTTATTTCCATTGTTTCTGGTTCTTTGCTTCGGCTCTAATTATCGGTCTTTCGGGTGATTACAATGACAGCCTCGCTGACAGAGCCATATTAAATAGATCAGGTTAGGTAATTCTCTTTTCTGTAACAAGGGTTAATACGATGCATGTTTTTTTTGAAATTAATCCTCCTTTCTACTCACGGTTTAAAAATTGTTTTCTTTGTAATGGCTCTTGTTGCAGGTAAGGATTCTCCATGGTTCGATTTGTACCAAGCGGTCTCTAGCTAGTGGCTTCTACAAGTCTAGGATTCTTGGGCTGCCTATTGTCACTGTCGTTCCAAGTAAACTCAGTTCCACCATAACCCTAGCCTTCTTTTTCTCTTTATTGTTTTATAATTTCACATTGTTTCTAATTTCGTATCTTTCTACTGCGAATTCTAGGGGCATCGTACGACTTCCCAATCTTCAACGACCTACTTACAGGTACAAATACAACCTTACGTTTGTAGCTCATAACCTTTGACTTGATTTTCAACATTTTATGTCTATTCCATCTTCCATCGAATATTAAATTAGAACTATGCATTGGCGTTCTCGATAAGTTAGCGTTCTTTTGAGAAATAAATTCTACAACATTTTTGTCAGTGATGGTTTCCTTTCTGCCTAACTACTTTTAATCCTTGAATGGCAGGTTCTCATGTGGCTCTTTATGTTTTCTCTTTTAGGGTTTTGTAACCATAACCCAAAACCCAGTTCATGGATTGTCGAGTTGTTACAGCTTCATAACACGATACCTTACTCTTTTCCGGCACTATTCTTGTCCAAAATCTTTTAAAGAAATTTGTTATTACATAACTTATTAACTTTGGAGTTGTGCCCATTAAGACCCAACATCGAGAGTTTCGTTTAACAATATTTTCGATTTTGTTCTGGTTGTTCTTACTATGTACATGACCTCGTATATTGTATATTATCTGTGAGCTTACATTAAAGTACTCATTAAGACCCAACATCGAGGGTTTCGTTTAACAATATTTGTGATTTTGTTCTGGTTGTTCTTACTATGTACATGACCTGGTATATTTTATATTATCTATGAGCTTACATTAAACTATTCATTAGTGCATTCACACACACAAATCTCTTGTTAGTGGGTTATCTATGCTACGATTTTTTATGAAATTCTGCAAATTTTACCGTGAATGTTATTTTAATTTGATTACATAGGGTATTGTTCAACTCTCGGCTATATTATATTTTTAGGGTATTGTTCAACTCTGGGCCATATTATATTTTCGCATGTTGAAATATTGAAGTGAGAATTTGGTTCTTTCCCCATTGGCAGCTATGTTACTTATTAAGAAAATTTAGGTGATACGATTGTAGAAATCACAACAGCTATACCCTTCTAGTCTTCTTCTTGGAACAACGTAACTCTTGGGTTATTAAATAATTTTATCTTATATGTTTAATCAAATTTGGTCTACCAAAAACCATAATGGGAAAAATAATGATCCTCAAAACGAATAAGAACTCGTTTCCTTAATATAGATCTCCCATCGAGCCAAGTTCACATCCCAAAAAATTTCCTGATAGTGACCATAATTGGTCTAGCTCAAGAATCCTCCTGGAAATGTCCTCCCTTATGACAATGTATTGTTGTGTGGAAATTAAAGCTCAAGAACTATTTTTTTCGTTTTCCTTAATATAGATCTCCCATCGAGCCAAGTTCACATCCCAAATCCCAAACAATTTCATGATAGTGACCATAATTGGTCTAGCTCAGGACTCCTCTTGGAAATGTCCTCCCTTATGACAATGTATTGTTGTGTGGAAATTAAAGCTCAACAACTATTCCTTTTGGTCTCCTCCAACAAGGCTCCCAAAATCAACAAGGTTGCTTCAAGATTTTTCATCCACATGTTTTGGCCAACCTTTACCTTTCTGAGATAATCTATCTCTAGCCAGAGAAAATATTCATGGACAACAACCTCTACCCATAGCCCTTCTTAGGTATTTAATAATTGTTTTGTAATTGTCTGGGATGTAAAATTTTCTTTAGCACATTTTTCCCACCATAATCTACATGGTACATCATTTATTCATACTTGTCCCCTAAAATGGGCCCCATTATTTGTAAAAGTAAATTAAACATTAAATGTAAATAAAATATTTACAAGTTACCGAGGTATCACATCTGCCCCCGCAAAAAAAACACTATCCTAAGTTTCGCAAACAAAACACTATCCTAAGTGTGTATGGGATATGCCTTGTGCATAAAATTTTCATCCTCATGTGTACCATCTTTCAGGATAAAGTGCTTCCACTGCACTTCAACTTGGGTGATTACTCCCTTCTGTAGCATAGATTCTCTCTAATATGGTATGTCCGGAGGCTCGACCATGAATTATCTATATTCTTTGACTTAAATCGCCAATCATTATGACAACTATTTGCGTCCATAATTTTCCATTAAGAAAACATATACAATTTTTTTGAATTTCATTATATACCCGAATGTTATGACAATAAATAATATGCTCAGGATCACATATGTATTTATTTAATGAATAAACATGAAATGGATTGTGTATGCCTATATTACTAGGTAAATCTAGCTGATATGCCACAAGCCCAATCATGGTGAGTATTTTGAATGGGTTGTAGAATCGGGGAGCTAGTTTCGCACAAGTTCCCCATATTAAAGTGTCTTTTTTGGTTTAACCCTTACATACACATGACCACCTACTTGAAACACTCTGTAGGGTCATATTTTAGCTTCATATGTGTTTTTCCTATCCTAGGTAGCTTTCATGTTTCCCCATACATTTTTCATATTATGTTCCATTTCTCTTAACATATGTGGCCCGAACACCAACCTATCCTTGGGGTAACCCAAATTGAGAGATGTTCTACACCTTTTTCCAATTCAACACCTCAAAAGGAATCATTATTAAATAGTCATGATAGCTATTATCATATGCCCATTCTACCAAATTGATCTGAATCTATGCAGGAATGCAACGGAATACACATATAACCATAAATATAAAGATGCATTAGAAATAACACTTCATTTCATTAATATCAAATAACTGAAATTTGTTTACACAAAGAATGGAAATAAACTAATTAGGGCACTGGTAGCTTATCTCTGAGAAGAGATGTGGCAGCTACAGGCCTCTGAAATTTGTCTTACAATGAGGCTCAAAGGCCTATATATTATTGAGAAAAAATGAAAAACACTAAACATCCAAAAACCTAACCCTAGGAGATGAAACGTTATAATATGGGCCCCGTCGAGGTAAATTAGTATATCAGTTTCTCGAGGTCGTAACTTTGTCATACTATCTTCATTTGACGCACATGATACATTGTTAGAAAGATCTATTTTAGGACAAAAAATGCTGACAGTGTATATCAAGTTTGGAACAAACTCCTCTTTTTTGGAGGTTTGATGCCCAAAAAACATTGTTTAGGGCCTAAAAATGGCCTTGGATGTTTAGGACCCAAAAAATTTCCAAACATAGTAAATTGTGCTACAATTAAGGAAACTGAAAATTTGAAAGAAACAATGGTTGGGGTCCAAGTGGAATAGGAGGGTGGCCACCAATATCCACTTGGATCATTCCAACCCCCTTAGGAAGTAATGCTCCCCATTGCGTTTATTTCCTCCATGAGATGGGGAAAATTCTGTTGAACTGGGTCCTTGGTGAGCCATTTTCCCTGGTGAAGGATTTGGCCTGCTTTGAAAACTCGATATAGTTGGATCCTCTGTTGGCGGGTGTTATTGATATTTGTGTCTATAATACTATTATTTTTGGGCTTTTCCATGTAGTCTAGATTTAACTTTGTTAGTGTGAGTTTTTCTTCCATGTCAGATTTGTCCAGTAGAGGTGGAAAGTAGGGCCGAAGGTGATCGATATTTAAAAATGGGTGCAGACCAAGGAATAGTGGAATACTGAGCTCGAAGGCATTTTCCCCTAAAACCTTGATGATGGTGTATGGCCCATATCAGAGCAAGAGAAGCTTGCGGTGGGGTCCAACAAGGCGCTCCTTCTGCAAATGTAGACACAGTTTGTCACCCACCTGGAAGTTGTGTTGCACCCGATGCTGATCATGTTGCTGCTTGTAATTAGCATTGGCTCTATCAAATATGTTATGATCTTGTTGGCGAATATCATGAATGCACTCAATGAAGTTGTTCGCCTTAGAAACTTCTAACTGGACATTATCTGAATCAGCCTAAGTAGCTGCAAATGGTATAGCTACGTCAATGGAACATAGTAGTTGGAATCCCAAAACCACCTGAAAGGGGATGTGGTTGATTGATATATCGAGGGCTTGGTTATAGCTATGTTATACATAAGGGAGGCTCTCATCCCATGTGCATGGATTCTTTCATTTTTTCATGTGCAGAATGTGTACGATCATCATGTTCACAACCTCTGTTTGACCATCATTTTGGGGATGGAAAGATATGGAACTGGTGAGATTGGTCTGCATCATTGACTAGAGGATAGACAAAAATTTAGTAAGGAACCTATTGTCCTGATCTGAGATGATATACTGTGGTATCCCAAAGTGTACCCACACTCATTCAAAGAGAGTTTAGTAGTGCCTTCTATTGTGATATTCTTCTTGCAGGCCGCCACAATAGCCATCTTCGAGAATCTGTCAATGGCCACGAAAGCATAGTCATTTCCATGCTTAGTAGAAGGAAGGCCTGATATGTAATCCACATAGATGGATTCCCAAGATAAAATAGAGGTACGAAATGGAGTATAGAGGCCTTGCTTCTTGATGGTCGATTTGGCAATGGCATATTCAGTGTAGGATCTGGTGTACTTGCCGACATCCTTTCGAAGGTTTGGCCAAAAGACATACTTCTACAATTATGCCGCTATTTTTCAACCCCAAAATTCCCAGCGACCCAATTGTAGTGCACTTCCCTAATCATCTTGGCACGCTCGCTTGAAGGAACAAAAAGGTGTCCCATGTGACATAGCACTACATCCTGGAGGTGAAATTTTGGAACTCGGTTGCCCTCCAAGAGTGTCTTGAATGTGTGGCCGAATTCTGGACCGCTCTTGTAGAGAAATGACCAATTAGAAGTCTCGTGCCCACAAAAGTTGTGCGTGGTGGTTATCGCTGCGATCGATTGTCGGCTAAGGCAGTCTAAAACGTTATTGGTGTTGCCCTTCTTGTACTTGATGTTCAAATGACACTATTGCAAATATGTAGGCCACTTTTGATGGTGATCATCCTACAACTTCCCTTGTGTTTTTATGAATTACAGGGGTCGGTGGTCTATGTGGATGATCATTTCCTTCCCCGAAATGTAATTCTTCCATTGTTGGCAAGCCTGCACAATGGAATACATCTCTTTGTCATAAGTGGGATACTTTCGTACTGTGTCATACAATGTCTCACTGTTATATGCCACTGGATTCCCCTGTTGAGTAAGAACTTCCCCAATATAATAGTCAAAGGAATCTGTCTCGATATCAAATGGTTGTTTCAAGACTGGTAATGTGAGAAATGGGGCACAACAGAGGTGATTTTTCAATTCTACGAATGTCTTCTGTTGAGATTCAGATCAAAAGAGTTTTTCTTTATCTCCTCCCTTGGTGACTTGACTTAAGGGCCAAGTGATATGAGAGAGTCCCAACATGAACCTGCGGTAGAAATTAGCAAGGCCCAGAGAGTTGCGAAGCTCTGTTAGAGTGGTTGGGGATGGAAAATCCCAAATGGGTTGGATCTTGGTTAGATCCACATGCACCCCCCAATCATGAATAATGTATCCCAGATACTGAACGTCGGTCATGCCAGAAATTCACTTCTCCAAACTGGAACATAACTTGTGTTTTCGCAGTGTTTGGAGGACCTGTGAGATATGGTGGAGGTGATCTCCCCAAGTTTTCCTAAAGATAAGGATGTCATCCAAGTACACTACTAAAAATTTGTTTCTGAATGGCCACAAGATGTTTTCTATCAGCCTCATGAAGGTTGCAGGAGCATTCGTCAACCCGAAAGGCATAACGAACCATTCAAAAAGCCCCTCCTTGGCTTTGAAGGTAGTCTTCCACACATCGGAACGTTTGATTGGTACCTGGTGGTACCCAGACTTCAAGTCGATCTAAATCAAATATTTTTCCCCTTTGAGTTGGTCCAAAAGGTCATGAATCCATGGGATCTAGTACCTATTCCAGAAAATTATCTTGTTCAGTGCCCGATAGTCAATAAAAATTCTCTGAGTCCCATCCTTCTTCTGTACCAACATCATCGGGCTCCCACAGGGCAATGAACTTGGCCGAATGTGACATTTCTACAACACCTCCTAAATCTCCCTGTTTATTTCATTGTTTCCCAGAACATAACATTGATATGTTGGTACATTGGGTAGCAGCGCACCTGAGGTTATATCGATGGGGTGTTTGACTTGACAGTGAAGAGGAACCCTTGTGGGTGAGATGAAGATGTACTGGTACTCCTCCACGACCTTGTCCATTTGTTGTTTTCATTTGGAGGAGCCCTGTCTCGAGTTCGTGGACACGTTCTTCTTCTTTCCCTAAGGGAGGATAATAAGAAAAACAAGTTTCCATGTTTTGGAAATGAGCTTACTCCATTTTTCGCAGTAACCAAAGAGATAACAGCAGGCAGTGGTACCTCTAGGATCGTGTACAATTTATTTATCAAAGTAACAATAACAATGTGAGGTCGGGACTCAGACACATCATTTCACTTTCACAACTATGGTTCGCCTAATAATAAATCACAAAAATCCAGAGGTGCAATGCCACATAATACGTCATCGGCGAAGGGCTCGATGCTATAAGGAAGGCGACACTGTTGGCTGACGTAGAGATCTCATCCTTGGTGAACCCACCCAATGGTGTACGAATGTGGATGTGTTGTGGTCGCCAAGCCCAACCGCTCCATGAATTCTGCTGAAATGAGGTTCTTTTGGCTCCCACTATCGGAAATGAATTGTAGCAGGGAACCCTTTACCCACATTTGGGAGTCGAGGAGACGCTCCTCCTCCTCTAGTTATTCTGGTTCTTCCTTTTGGATATTCATGGTGCAAATGATGGCATTGGGCTCTGCATTGATAATATGCTTCTCTTTGTCATTCCCCTTCTTATGTTTTTATTTAGTGTTGGAGCATGCATCTGATTCAAAAGCCTTCATCTCGGCCACAAGTGACTACTTGGCGAGACACTCACTTGTGTTGTGATTGGAGCTCTTATGGAACTCACACCACTTTCCCATTTCCTTCTAAGGCTTAGCGGTGTTTTTCTTTGCTTGCGTATTTGGAAGCTTGTCTTGGCCCTCCATGCCTTGGATTTGTCCTTTGTTCTGCAGTTTAGGGGCACCTTTCTCTTACTCTTGATTTGAATTTCTGCTTAATCTTGGCAACATACCGATATACTATAGAAAGAAAGGAGATGTCGAGGAACTCCATCTCCTCCTGAATTTATCTATGCAGACAATTTTTGTACTTCACCACCAAATTTTTCTCTGAATATTTGATACCCAACTTTTTGCACATGGTATGGAATAGATTTTTTAGCTCATGCACATCTTGAGATTCCCTCTTCTACCGCAGCGTAGTCCATTGTATGTACTTTTCCTCATATCTCCCCATGGGATAATGTTGTTGCTTGATGGCGTCTCAAAAAGAATTCCAAGTCGGTACAGCCGAGAATAGATAGGGTTCCCCCACGTAATTTTTCTCATAGTAGGTTTTCCTCAAGTCCTTGACATGGGGGGTGACTTTAAGTAGTGAAAAAATAATCTTCTCCCGGTGGGAAAATTCATGAACCAAGAAATATCCTTCTAATATATTCAACCATATATCTACGGCGTATGCATCTATTTGGCCATCAAATATGGGAATTTCAAAGTTTACTTGGACCTTAACAGCGGTTGCATCTCCAAAGAGGCTTTTGGATGCAGATGTGTCGCCAGTGGGTAGTCGTTGAAGGATCTGGGCTAAGTTATCCATCATCACGTTCTTGTTTTTCAAGGGCCTCCTCAAGAAATATTTTGATATGATCTCCTGCTCCCTCATCTTTCTTTTCGTCCCCCATGGGTGACCGTTGGGGTTTTTGAGGCTGATCTTGCAAAGGTTCAACCAAATCAAACCCTAACTCCTTATACCCCAACCTCCTTGGGTACATGCAAAGAAGGATCGAGAAAGAGCCGACTACTTTGATACCACTAATCCGAACTTATGAACGAACAAAATAGAATACACATATAACCATAAATTCAAATATGCAATGGAAATAATACTTCATTTCATTAATATCAAATAACTGAAGTTTGTTTACAAACAGAATGGAAATAAACTAGTTAGGGCACTGGTAGCTTATCTCTGAGAAGAGATGTGGTGGCTACAACCCTCTGAAATTTGTGTTACAATGATGCTCGATGGCCTATATACTATTGAGAAACAATGGAAAACCCTAAACATCCAAAAAACTAACCCTAGGAGATGAAAATCTAGAATATGAGCCCCATCGAGGTAAATTGGTACATCAATTTCCCGAGGTTGTAACTTTGACATACTATCTTTGTTTGATGCACATGATACATCATTAGAGATATCTATATCAAGACTAAAACTATTAAAAGAGAATATCAAGTATGCAATGGACTCATTTTTTCCAAAGGTTTGATTCCCAAAACACATCATTTATGGCCTCAAAATGGCTCTGAAAGTTCAAGACCCGAAAAACTGCCAAAAATAGTAAATTGTGCTACAATTAAGGAAACTGAAAAACTGAAAGAAACAATGGTGGGGGTCCAAGTGGAATAGGCGGGTGGCCACCAATATCCACCTAGATCACAAATAGAGATATCCTTCCCATTTTGTAGGATGTTATTAGAAATATTGAGAGGGGGGGTGAATCAGTATTCCTTTCAATTAGAGCATTAGTTAATATTCAATTATTATCAGTGTTTGTAAAATGATAGTAGTAAAAAAAAGGAACACAAATGGACACAGTTTTTAAGCTGGAAACGGACTCTAGGGCAAAAACCACCTAATTATTTTCTAATATTTCTTTAATATTCAACTCCAATTGAAAATAAAGCTCCAACTTCCTAGAATCTAGAAAATCATTCTTCTCCAGCTCCCACTGGATGGACGCTCCAATGCCCAAGACTCTTTAGTGGTCAACTGAAGGGATTCCCCAACACCCAATGAGCTACAACTCACCATAGCACCACCCTACCACCCTATTGAAGAATAAAAGAAGAACGGACTCCCATACCAGGGAAAATGGTCCACTTTACAATGATATAGAATGATGTAGAAGAAGAAGACACACTAGACCATAACCCCAACTATGACACAACCACCTAATGATTATCCTGGACCTCCCAACACTGCCTCTTCAACTCTTGGCAGATAGACACTAGTACAATTTTTACAATAATGTATTTACAATGACTTAGTACAATGATACAATTATAGTGACTATATGCAGTGTTGCCCACTTGAAGACTTTATGTGATGAACTTCTTGTTGTTTTTATACACCCTGGTTACTACTCTTTTCATGCTACCCTCTGCTGCACCTTTCTTTGTTTTTCTGCCCTAGAAAATCTGGTCCTTCGCAGCCCTTGACAACACATGACCTAGATTTTTATTTCCTTCCAGGAGCTTGATATTGAATCTAGTGTATCTCTATTATTTAAGATCCCCAATATTTTATTTTCGGTCCTGTAGTACTCCTCTGAGTCATCTTTCCAATTCCATAGGTTTGACCTAATTTGGATTCTTCAAGGGAGAGTTATGCCCAATCTCTCACAATGCCCTAATTATGGATTGTTTTAGTAGAGAAAACTTGTACGGCATGCCAAATGTCATTTTTTATTCATTTAGATATGAAATTGATAGAGAAAAAACTGCAGTTCGTGAACTATCTACCACTTTTTACAAAATTCCAATCCGATACTCAGTCAGAGAGTTATGATGATTTTCCCAAGGTCACTTCTTTGAGATGAATTTTAGGAGCCTGCAAAATCACTGACTTCCACAGATCATATCTCCGAAAATATTGCACACCTTGATCTGAAATTTTTACAGGAGATTCCTCAGGATTTCTACTTCAATTCAAAAATATTTCAGCTTTTGAACCTTTTCAGAAAAATAGTTAGAGAAAAAATTCCAGGATGACCTGTTTCAGATGGCGAAATCCCTTTCATAAGGAGGTTATGAGGATCATAATTTATATAATTGCTTATGTTGAGAGGGGCTTAAATGAGTGAATGTGGGAGGGATTTTAGGAGCTTAAAAAATATTAATTATGACTTTTAAATGACCCATGCCACAACCCCATGGGTTTTAACCCACTAACTGGGGTTACAAATTTCTAACATAAATATATCTCAAACTGTGAAGAATTACGTAGCGTGCCATATATCAATGGAAAAATATCGACAAGTAGAAACCATAAAAAGTATTCTTGAAATCAAATATAGTAGTTTGGTAAATCAAAATTTCCATGCAATATTGGGGTAGCCCCTGGTGCTTCTTGGGTTGACATCAATGGCAGCCATTGATCAATGATCTCCCACTTTGGCATTGATGGCAACACAAGTGATCCCCCTGCGATAATGAAACCTCTTCCTAGAACATTATCTCCCCCTTTGACATCAATGGAAAATGTTAACTCCACCTAAAACACAATCATCCTACAGACCTGTACACACTTCCACTCCCCCTTTATATTATAAATAAGGAAAATATAATGAGAACTTCATAGAATCCCAAGCTTCTGGCAAAGATATTCCAATGCTTCACGAGTAATCTCATGATAATCAACGCTTCCTACCCAATCTACATCTATAAATGCATGAATAATGAAATTTTTACCCTTGGTGTACCACAAGCCATATTCTGTTGTTCCCTTTAGATATCGAAGAATTATTTTGATGGCAATAATATGTGATTCTTTTGGTGCTTCTTGGAATCTTGCTACTTGTCCAACTGCTTGCATAACATCTGGCCATGAAGTTGTTACATATAGAAGACTACCAATCATAGATCTGTACAACATTTGAACCACATCTTTAGATGAGTCGTCTACGCTATTGCAACTTGTTACCATCGGAGTAAGGATGGGTTTGAAATATTCCATTTTGAATTTCTTGAGAATTTCCTTGATGTACTTAGCTTGACATATAAATATTCCTTTCTCTTGCTGAGATATTTGAAGCCCTAAGAAGTATGTCATCTCACCAAGTAAATATATCTCTAAATCACTTTGCATCTTTGTAGCAAACTTATTACTTAGTCGATCATCATTGCTACCAAATATTATATCATCCTCCTTAGATATTAGACATGCTTTAGTTGTTTCATCCAAAACATATATGTCGTTTGGAGCTTGACTTGTTGTAGCCACAATTTCACCATACTTTCCTTTTTTGATTTCACATTTTGTGGAGTTGAATAGTATTTTGTGTCCTTGATCACACATTTTTCCAACACTGACCAGATTGTGATTCATGTTTTCAACCAATAGAACATTCTTGGCTAGAGCATATTTGATTCCGATAATGATGGTACCTGATCTTATAACATTTGAATATCCATCATTTCCAAAGGACACGGTTCCATCCTTGTTCTCTTCCAGAGATACAAATTTGTTTCTATCCCCATTCATATGCGTTGAGCAACCGATATCAACATACCACACATATTTGTTGTTTTCAACCTTGAGAGAGAGAGCACAAATATCAGTCTTATTCTTCTTCCATGTTCATTCATTCTGTGGCTTCGAAGATTCTTCTGGAGGATTTTCAAGTCTGCAGTCTCTAGCTATGTGTCCAAAGTTTCGACATTCGTAACATTCAATATTATTTCTTAAATGTTAAAATTTATTGATGTTTTGCTGAGCCCTGGGAGGTTCATATTTGACATATCTCCTGGAATTGTATTTTTTCCTGGGGTATGTACGACATTCTACAACTTTATGACCAAATTTTCCACATGAATAAAAGTAGCCATAAGAAATATGTTGGTACCTGGATGGAAATCTTCGTCGAGGAATTGTCTTCCAAGGCTGTTCTTGAAAATCTTGTACAGTAAAGTCTACATGCATGTTAGATCTCATAGTTTCATATTATTTTGTTGTAGAAGGTCCTACTACTTCTTCTTTGTAACCGATGCCAGTTCTGTCATTGTAATATCATTGATTGTTGATGAGTTCTTCCAATTCCCTTGATCTGTTGGCATAGTTTTGGTTAGTTTTTCCTTTCTTCACTTCCTTACATGGCGAGAGTACTTTGGCTTCTAATTCTTCCCTTTCTTGGTTGCTTTCTTCTAACTTCTTTTGAAGTGACCCTTGAATGCATTTGTGTTCTTCAACTTCAATTTTGAGACCTTCAACTTGCTCTTCAAGAGTATTGGAACGGATCTTCTCTACCTTGAGCTCTTTTATAAGCTTGATTTCTTCCTTAGAAAATTCTTCTATGGTCAATCCTTCTTCTTCCTTGTTTGATACCTCTTGCTTATTGTGCTTGGCCATAAACAATACTCTCTCATTGGCTTCTTCTTCGCTCTCATTGTCTTCATCGAATGATGAGCTATCTTCTTTAGAGAGAAAGTTCCTTTTAGATCCTTGCTTGTTGAATTTCTTAAAGCCTTTCTTTCCTTTTGAGTTTCCATCACTTCTGTTCAGACATTTTGCTACGAAATGGCCAACCTCACCATAGCCAAAACATATCAATGGAAGTTTACCTTTGAATTTTCCCTTACCAATTTTTAGTTTTCTCTTAAAGTAAGCATATTCTTCATTTTAAAGACTTTCTTCATCATCTCTCTTTTCTTCACACTTGCAGGTACATGTCTTTTCAATTGAGGGTTTTTTGTCCTTATTGATTTTCTTAGATGTAATGAACGCAGTTTTTAGATGCAAAGTACCCTCTTCTTCATCAAGTCTCATTTCATATGCTATGAGAAATCCATGTAATTCCTCTTTGCTGAGTTTGTCCAGATTTGAACTGTATTCTAAGACTAATACCTTTGGGTTGAATCTCCCTGGTAACATTCTAAGAATATCTCATATAATAGTATTCTTGTCAACTCGCTCTCCAAATCCTTCTAGAGTATTTGTTATTTCATCAAATTATTAGAAGTATGCAGCAAAGTTGCAATCTTCTTTTATTCTGAGTTGATCAAATTTTGCGCTATAGATTTGAAGCTTTGCTTCTTTGACATTTGAGTCACCTGCATATATATTCTCAAGCTTGTCCCATATAGTTTTGGCGGTTTTACAATCCAACACCTTATGATAAGCAGATTCAATAAGTCCACTGATAATAATATTTTTTTCTTTTGCATGATTTTCCAAATTCTTCTTACCTTTTTCATCCGCGATTGATGTAAATCCATTTTGAATAGTATCCCATACTTCGTAACCTTGCGCCAAGAGATATACCTCCATTCTTCCCTTCTAGAGTGCATAATTATTTTCATTGAACAAAGGTACACCATTCTTGGTATGCTTCATGACCTCCTTCTAGCTGTTAAACTTCTATTGAAGGAACCAAGCTCTGAAACCAACTGTTGGAAATACTGGGGGGGTGAATCCGTATTCCTTTCAATTAGAGCATTAATTAATCTTCAATTATTATCAATGTTTGTACAATGATAGTAGTAAACAAAAGGAACACGAATGCACACAGCTTTTAAGGTGGAAACCCACTTCGGGACAAAATCCACCTAATGCTTTTCTAATAGTTCTTTAATATTCAACTCTAATTGAACATAAAGCTCCAACTTCCTAGAATCTAGAAAACCATTCTTCTCTAGCTCCCACTGGATGAATGCTCCAATGCCCGATATTCTTCAGTATTCAACTAAACATATGTCCTAACACCCAATGAGCTACAAATCACCTTAGCACCACCCTACCGACCTGTAGAAGAATAAAAGAAGAATGGACTCTCGTACCAGGGAAAATGGTCCACTTTACAATGATATAGAATGATGTAGAAGAAGAAGACACACTAGACCATAACCCCAACTATGACACAACCACCTAATGATGATCCTTGTCATCCTGACACTACCTCTTCAACTCTTCGCAGATAGACACTAGTACAATTTTTACAATAATGTATTTACAATGACTTAGTACAATGATACCTTTACAGTGATTGTATGCAGTGCTACCCACTTGAAGACTTCATGTGATGAACTTCTTTTTGCTATTCTGCATCTTGGTTGCTGCTCTTGTAATGCTACCCTCTGCTGCACCTTGCTTTTCTTTGCTACCCAAGAAAGTCTGATCCTTTGTAGCCCTTGACAACACATGATCTAGCTTTTTATTTCCTTCTAGGAGCTCGATATTGAATCTAGTGTATCTCTGTTATTTCAGATCCCCAATATGTGATTTTTGGTCCTATGGTACTCCTCTAAGTCGTCCTTCCAATTCCATAGGTCTGACCCAATTTGGATTATTCAAGGGAGATTTATGCTCAATCTCTCACAATGCCCTAATTATGGACTGTTTCAGTACAGCCAACTTGTACAACGTGCCACATGTCACTTTTTCTTCATTCGGCTCTAAAATTTATAGAGAGAAAGCTATATTCTGTGCACTATTTTCCACTTTTTACAAAATTCCAATCCAATACTCAGAGAGAGAGTTATGATGATTTATCCAAGGTCACTTCTTTGAGATGAATTTCAGGAGCTTGGAAAAACCCTGACTTCCATAGATCATATCTCAGAAACTGTTGTGCACATTGATCTAAAATTTTTACAGGAGCTTCATCAAGATTTTTTCCTCCCCTCATAAAAATTTCACCTTCTGAACCTTTGTAAAACAAAATTTAGAGCAGAAATTCCATGATGACCTTTTTCAGATGGTGAAATCCCTTGCATAAGGACATTAGGAGGATCAGAATGTATATAAATAATTAGGTTGAGAGGGGATTCAACAAGTGAACGTGGGAGGGATTTTAGGAGCTTAGAAAATATTAATTATGACTTTTCAATGACCCATGCCACAACCCCATGGGGTTTTATCCAACTAACTGGGGTTACAAACTTCAAACATGAATATCTCTCAAACCGTGAAGAATTATGTGGTGTGCCATATATCAACGAAACCATCTCAACAAGTAGAAACCATCAAAAATATTATTGACCCAAAATATATTAATTTGGTAGGTCAACATTCCCATGAAATACTGGGTTAGCCCCTAGTTCTGCTTGGGTTGACATCAATGACAACCACTGATCAACATATGTTGCATGACATACAATCTTAGTGTGTCCTCTAATACTTGATTTATCCTTTTTTTTTCCCATTTGTCTTAAGATGATAGGAATTAATAAATTGCACATAGGTACCTAATCTTGTAAATAAATCTTTTCAAAATGTAGTAGCATATTTTACATCTTCATCAATATCTCAATAATTTGAACCACCTTATAGGTATATTGTGCTCGAATAAAATGTACATTTTTACCTAATTTATCTACCACAACCATATTTGGGTCATTTTTTTCTTTTATGTTGGGTAAAACCAGCGATGAAATCTGGGGTGATAGTTTCCCATTTCCACTAAAAAATGGGTAATGGGTGAAGAAAACCTACAATATGTTGATGTTTTTATTTCACGTGTCGGCTTGCTAATCCCATAAAGGACTTAGGAATTCTCTCCATAATAATCTTTATCTTTTCTGGATCTACAAATGTTCCCTCTTTGGTGATGAAATTAGGAACATGTTACTCCATAATATTGTATATGGATTTTAACAAACTCACACTTAGAATATTTTTCATATAATTGATTATCTCACAGATTTTTGAACATTTTTTGTAGATTTCAGTTATGCTCCTCTTGACTCTTTTAATAAACTAAGATATAATCAATAGAGATTAACATGAACTTGTCTAGATATGGGTGAAATATGTTATTCATCATGCACATAAATGTTGTTAGGGAATTAGTAAGCCCAAAAGGTAGGACTACAAACTTATTTTTTCCATATCATGTCCTAAATGAAATTTTATAAATATATTCCATATCAATTCATATTTGATGGTATCCCAATCATAAATCAATATTATAGAAAAAATCTGTTCTCTTAACCTAATCAATTATATTTTCTAACAGAGGTACTTGGTACATTTTTTTGGTTTTTAATTTATTCAATTATTGATAGTCGATACATAGCCTCATGGTACCATCATTATTTTTTATAAAGAAAACAAGAGCTCCCCATGGCGACACACTAGGATGGATGCAGTTTTTGGATACAAAATCCTGTAATTATATTTTTAACTCAGCTAATTCTGATATGCTCATGCGACATGCTGTAGTCCAGGGATATCCTAAGGAAATATATCTATAAATTCCTGAATAATAGGAATATTTTCCAAGGTTGATGTATTTTCTTTAGAATTGGAGTATCCTACTTGGACTACAAAAATTTGACATCACTTTCAAATACATTTCTTCGGTTGGGAGGCTGAAGTTTGCATAAAATTTATAGGCCATACTATCTCTTGAAATTCCTACCTAATACATCCATCCTTAACATAATGAATGGTCTTATTTCTAAAATTTATGATGGACCAATGTTCTTCCAACTAGTCCATACCGACCAAAAATTTTTATGAGCCTAGTGAAATAACATTTAGATTTATCTCTATTAGTTTTTTGGGCCTCTAATATGCCTATGTTTTCATCATGAAATATTACTGTTCATACCCCAAAACCTTAGGTTTTTAGCCCATTTTCTACTATAATTTGCCGCCAAATCATATTTTGTATATTGTGGTTCATGATCACTAGTTTTCTTCACTTATTTATGATTAAAGATGATTATTCTATTATTAAATGTTGACCGTTTTTTTAAGTACATTTATCACAGTGTTCCATCACCGAAATCCTTCACAATCCAGTTGAGTGAAGAAATGCCTAATTTAGGGCTTTGACACTTTCGACATGCTTCTGGAGAAACCGAGAGAGGTTATTGTCAAAAATGATATTATAATACCTCTCCATAACTTGGATTTCACCTAGCTCACTCATGTCGGTCTCTAGAAGGAATTTAGCCAAATTTTCCAAATCTGCAATAAATTTTAAACTGGCAACTTGTGCCTCAATCTACATGCAACCAAAGGATAACGAAAAAATTCTGGAACATGGTTTTCGGTCCCAGTATAGCTTATTTATCACACCTAAAATATTTTTCCAAAATTCCTTACAGTTTGGGAAATAGTAAGGGTTATTTGAGGCCAATTTATATAAACATATGAAAAATCTAGGTCTATAAAATCTCCCAAACAACTCTATTTTTGTCACCAATAAGCCCTTTTTCCTATATTTTGTCCCCATTGTGGCTTAAAACCTATTAACCCCTTACCCAGAGCTATGAAGTATGAATCAACAGGGTTTATATAACCAAGGTTTGAGCATGATTTTGGCACCAAGATATGTTTTCAAGTTTTGTACTTAAAATAAAAGTCTGGAATTGTAGTTAAGAAACATGGGAATACCTAGTAGGATTTGAATGCTCTAGTTGGTCAATGCTATTACTCTCCTTCCGTCATCGACCTAGATGATCTGAAGGATCTATGATCCCTATGAACAACAGTTTCTAGACCATCCTAAAATCAGTACCATCTTATCTACATAAGCCTAAGGATGGAACTTAGATGGAAGTAGTTAGCAATGAACTAAATATGTAATTGAGATTGGATTTGTGAAAGATTAAGATCCTTCAATTTTCCATGTAATGAAATCATTGATATTTATGTGTAACAATATCACCTATAAAGGCCAGGGGAGGGATTGAAAGTGTATTACAGACATTTCCAATTGTAATTTGAAGATTTGTTTCAGTGCCATCATGAGTAAGTGTTGATTTAAATCTACAGGAGTGCCATGATGATGCATGTTTAGCTTACTAAGTTATGATCTCTTTATCATTGTAAGTTTTAACCTTCCCAATTGTGGGAAGGGCCCACCACAATATGGGATGTTTTATTTATTATATGTAGAATTTAAATTTAGCTCTGTGATTATTTAATCCATTTTGATTTTCTGTTACAAGTTAGTTTCAATTACATTGTTACCTCACTGAATCGTATAATACTATTTTGATTTTCAATATCTGGTTGCGTTCTAGCATGTTGAATCTTGTCTCTCATTTTGGTGTAATCTGCGATTTCATAGAACTCACTGCTAATTCCTATTTATTAAATCTTTCAATCGATTTTTTAGAGAGCACCGAGATTCTCATTATTTTGAATCCATATGAAAACCATTGGATAGGTGTCTGAATTAATTGAATAAAATATTGATTCCTATGTTCTATCTGCAAATGCTGAATGTGGTGAGTTGATTGGTCAAACATAGAAATAATGTTTCAAATCTGGCTTACAGTCTCTCACAAAATTGAATGATAACAATTTTGAAGTTATGTGTTGCCATAATGGATCAAATACTTTGAATTTAATGCATAATCACTCACTCTTGGTCGATCTTATTATATTTAACAAGTTTCATTTAACAAATTGATTTAAACATTGTTGTTTCAAAATAATTGGGGAAGTTTGTAATAAGAACAATGAGAAATGTAAGTGACTGTGAGGTTGATCTCAAAATTCCTTAGGAATATTAAAAAATGGATTTACATATAAAAATTGTATGGTTTTGAGAGTATTTACAAAATTATATGAGATTGTCAGTGTAATTCAAAGTGATACTAGGAACGAAATTTTGTCTACAGAATGTTAAATACATCCAGGTTAGATTTGATAGTTGTGTGCAAGTCTGATTCTAGTCAAACTGCGTTAGTTTCTCCACTTTTAAAGTTGAGTCGAGGTAGTTTTCTTAAAATTCTAATGCATGTAGCTTGTATTTCGAAATTTAGTCTTTAGTATAGTCTGTTTTTGGCGAATTTTGAATTAATTAAATTAGGAGTGTGACTCATTTTTATTATAAAACTAGAGTGTTGGTTTCTCTAAATTACAATCAAATAGACTGCTCGAGCTCAGGAATGAGAAATTCATTTATGTTATTATGACAGTAATATAATCTATTATTGAAATTTTTTTAGTATTCCAATAGCATTTCATAGTTTTCCTTTGCCTTTCATTTTATAAAACAAAGCTAGGATCTGGTTGTTATAGATTAATTTATTGATTGTTAAAAGATTCAATGGGGTGTGCAATTAGTTAAATCTTAGATATTAGAGTTTATTAATTTCATTTTACTAAGTGTGTAAGGAAGAGAGAGAAAGAGAACCTAGTCAATTTAGAACACTATTAAGTGTGATTCAAGTTGATATCATAGGGTAGTTATTCAAAAATATCATAGCTTCAATTCTGCCAACAGTGTGTTTTATTTTGAATTTCTATTTTAAGTACAAAAGTTGATTTGATAGTAGTAATTTTATTTTTTGCGGAGAGTGTTCATACCCGGGGTTTAAGTTTGTTGATTTTCAAAACAGAGAATAGCTTGAAGTGTGAATTTAATTACATAGCAGAAGCATTAGTTAAAATTCATTTGGTTATTTTTCCTTTCATTATGTATTTTATGTTTCATCTAGATTAGGAGTCTTTAAATTAAAATAATTTTAGGAGTCACAATAAGATTCTTTTAATTCCTTATATGAGTGTTCTTTTCAACAAAAGAGTGTTCGATTAGAGTTTCCTTTTGGAAAATTAATTGTGTGTTCTTTTACAGGGAGTCTCAAGTGTGTTCTTTCATAGAAATAATGATTATGTACTTAGGAATTAAATCGATTTTATGCCCTAGTTTAGGTTAGATGCTTCGATCCTGCATTGCCTGTGCTTGCACCTCGAAGCTTATGAGTCGCAGATTGATAATTTAATGTTGGAAACTATAACACATATAATTTCCCCAACATTTTTGGGGTTGTAGCCAAGGAGGTGCTAAAGGGATTAGAGCCTAGTTTCTTTCGCATGTTTTTTGTGTGATATTAGTTGTAGGACAACCAAAGGGAAAAGAGCGAAAGATAAGACGTGAGTGAAGAGCCACACATCCAATATGGTGGGGTTTCTCCAAAGTTTGGTTGGCCAAGTAAGCAAGTTTGGTGAGTTTTATTCCAATTAGCAGTTTTAATTCATTTAGATTAAAATTTCAAACTCTTTAAGGATAAAACATTTTTAGGGTGTTGTAAGAACCCTCATATACTAATCCATGCAATGATAGAATATACCAGTTGGCTTGTAGAGAACCAGAAAATGGTGATTCGAGGAATCATCCAATGAGGAATTTTGATGCCACTAGAGAGACATATAAGTCATCCAATGAAGAATTCACAAGTGAAAATTTTAATATTTTACTTGAACATAAATTTAATATTATTAAATTCTTGATTTTGAAATTGGATGATTTTCACAAAGAAGCGAGGGATGAAGAACCACTGCTTATCTTTTGTGCCAACTATAGAAAGAATCGCTTCCTTGGAAAGTGCCCACTTAGTAGTATGAAAGTTTTCAAAATTTGTGAGGATGGTCATGCAACCGAACATTTCCCATCACTGCCATGATTAATAAAGGTGCTAGAGGAATGAAGTAAGGAATCTAATCAAACACCGAGTATAACTCAAAACCCATCACCATTAAATACTAGGAATAACTTTTATTCTCCTAAGCAGGTTGCTCAACAGTTTTATAATCCCACAGTTCCATGGAAAACTTTTAGTCCACCTCCAGTTGGATACCCTACTTCGTGGACACAGTGGCCTTCTCCTTGGCCCTCTTCTTCGAGTCATATATCCCCATGGTTTGGAACCTTTTCCCTAGGGCAGTATTTCATGAAAAATCAACATCGATCACAATTTCCATTCAACGTGTCATCAAGTTATCTTCCTTCATGGTCTCAAGTACCTGTGCAACATTTATTTAACCCTAACCCTAATCCATACCCTATCTCTTCTCCATACCCTAGTCCTTATCCCAATCCATAGCCTAACCCTAGTATAAACCCTAAACCTAGCCATCATTCAAACCCTAACCTTAACTTAAACCCTAAACCCCACTCTAATCCAAATACAAACCCTAGTCCAAGCCTTAACCCAAACCATAATTTAAATCCTAGCGCAAACCATAGTTTAGACCCTAATCCAAAAAAGGATTTTGTACAACAATTTAAAATAATTCTACTTCCTATTTCTTATCCCACTGAACAAAATGATATATCTTCAAGGTTGGGGGAATGGGTTAGTTTGGAAAGATCTCCTATCACTACAAATAATTCACCAGAGGAAGATCTAATTCATATACCATTAGAGGAGAAATATATAATTGGAACCTATTCTAAAACTGTTGTTAAAGCTAAAAACCATAGAATTCCCCTTGACCATTCTTGTCAATTTGAAAAGCAGATATTTATTCCTGTACATGAGGGGCTTATATTTTCTATTTGACTTCATCCCTTATGCCTCCAAGAAATTGATTATCAAACTGTGGAATACTTGCATAAGTTTGAGAATCACAAATATGTGGATCTCACTGAATCGTGGTTTCAAGTAGTCGTCAATACATCCTATTCCCTCATAATTCAATAACTCTTGGTACCATATCAATTAAACCAACTGGTTTCTCATACTCTGGTATGTGTTGATGTTTATTCTTTAAAACTGAGTGTGATTTTATTTAGTAAAATGTTATGCACATGGCTGCATTGGAAGTACTCATACACTTGAAGGAGATATTCCTCTCACTTAATTAGGGTAGAGTAGTATAAGAGAAATACATCAAACTTTCATTTGAAATAAAATTTTTAAAGAAACATTCTTAAAAATGTAATTCTTAAGGCACAACCATTGAGATTTATGTCATTATGCACTTTTGTGGTAAGACTCGTCAGAGGCAATTCACTCTTAATACCTCATATTTTAAAGTGACTTTCACTATTGGCCAAAATAATTTACTGTGACAGTTAAGGAAATTATTATTATTATACTTTCCATTCATAATCTTGACAGACTATCATGCAAGAATCCTTTCCAAGTTTCTCTTTGAAGGTTTAATGAAAATCCTCCTATGTTGGACCACTCTTATAAAACCATAATGAGCTCTCATAAGAACCCTAGCATAACCAACTCGAGGAATATTTTAGTCATTATCTGAGATATTTTCTTTTTATTGAGTCTTTAAGGGTAGTAGGATAAACTAGTAAATATTATTAATTTAAACCTTTTCATAGCATCCTGCAGTCTTAAGGAGCAGATATGTCTCCCCACTTATTAAGAAACCTATAAGGTTACTCATAATCAAAGTCTAGAAAAATATTTAGTGGAGGATATGAGGTCTCGTAATGAGCTGACCTACCACAATTATGAGACTTAACATGCATAACATTACTGCTCCTAGTCACCAAGCGAGAGTAATGGCTTTTAGCCCAAAATCTAGAAGACAGGAGGTCTCATCATGAGTCGTCCTATCCATCCATGCTACATCTTGTGAGTGGCACTGCCATTAGCTGGTTACCAAGCTAGGATACTGGCCTTCATCTAAAAATTGAAATAAGATGACTCAAAATATATATCTAATAGGTGGGAAACATGAATTTCATTGGGTTAAAAGGCATCGATTTTGAGGCTATAGACACCTGCTGGCAGCAGGGCCATGTCTATGGTATTAAAGTTAATTTTGCACTATGATTTACTTGATTGTTTTTGCCTTTCCCTAAAATATTATTTTCAGAATAGGTTTAAGATCATTTCAGTAATGTGATTTGGAGTTCTATATTTTAGAAATAAATTTTCTTTCATGGATGTGAGACCCTTAGCACAGGTGATTCACTTTTCTTGAATAAGAGGAGCTTCAACTCTATGCTTGGGTAACATTAAGCCAATCACCCTCGGAAGGTGCCATTTTGTCATATTTATTTTTCCCTATTTCTATCCATTTTAATCTCTTGGTTTTTTAATAATGTCACTTTTATTTATAGTAATGAGGGTATTGAAAGTGAAGGCCTACTGCTTTGGACTACTCTTGAGTTTCTTTGTGGAATTTTTTATGGTTAAATTTTTTAGGATTACACTATGCGTGTAGTAACAACATTTTTATTATTCCTTTAGTAGCCCTAACATTAGTTACTCCTTTGGAATAATAAAGGCAAGTCTTGACATCACTGAATCCCTAGTTACAACTTTTTCTTATCTTATTGATGCAAAGGAAGTTGAAGTCACCTAAAACTTATGGACATTCTCTCACTTAACTAGCCATGTCGTTTAAATCATGAATCTAATATAGAAACCCTAGCCCTTCAGTTGTAATTAATATTTGGTCTCTGTCATAGTTTCTTCTTGCATGCAGGCATGCAAGATGATAGGCATGGTGGGGAGAGAGATGTTAGGAGAGAGATGATCAAAATTGTTGTGTTTAATTTACATTTTCACCGTAAGCTTCCTCATGGTTTTCACTATCATTTTTCATAATTCTTGGGCTTCGAGAATGATCAGGTAATTGTTCTTTAATTTAAATTGTTTCCTTTATTTCAATAAAGAGGATTATTGATTATGGTGCTTGTGTTGTCTCACAAAGCCACAATAAAAAGATACACATGTGTCAACATTTTTGGGATAATCTGGATGTTGAGACCTTTTAACATCTTCATTTTATCCGTCATATTCTTCAACAGGTTCTATCAATATTCGCATCAGCTCCAACCATTCCATTATTCTCTTCATCATGCAGTGCTGAGGACATAAACAACAAGCGTAAATCTTGAGGTAAATTTGGATTAAGATTATTTAATTCATTAGAAATTTAAGAATATTTGATGATTAACCATAACATATTCTGTATATTTGGTTTTCTATATACCCTCCATTTTCATGCTACTCCAATAAGGTCATAATCATATTGGTTCACGTAAAAAAAATCAGTAACTATAATTCCTTCCCCTCATAAATTCATTTATATTGTCAATCCAATAGAGGGTGAATTCATTGCTTCCTTTCAGGAAGGAACCATCCATAAGCATTGGCCTCGCAAAAACATAGCATGCAAGCACCCATTTTACCATCACCACCTCATCTCATTCGCCATTCCCATTCTCACCTATCATCCTATTCATCATTTTTCTCCCACCATAGCTATTTTTTATCCTCAATTTTTATCGCTCTTAAAATCAAATCTATGGGAATCAAATCTTCATGAAATGTTGCTTCATAAGGACTAACCCTACCTAAAGCTATGATGCCATAAAAACCTACATATGAGCAAAGTATTTTTTTTCATGAGGGCATGAAAAACCTCAGGCATAGGGGGATTTTAAGCCTTGAATATGCCCATGCTTTCATCATAAACTATCACTGTTCATACCCTAAAACCCTAGGTTTTTAGCCCATTATGTACTCTAATTTTCCGCCAAAGCATATTTTGCATCTTGTATTTGATTATCATTATTTTTCTTCACTTATATATGATTAGAGATGATTATCCTATGATTTATTGATGACGGTTTTGTTCAGTATATTTGTCATAGGGTTCCATCACTGAAATCCTTCACAAGCCAATTGAGTGAGGAAATGCCTAATTTAGGGGTTTGAAACTTTCAGCATGATTCCGAAGAAACCGAGAGAGGATATTGTAAAAAATGGTGTTATAATACCTCTCCATAACTTGTATTCCACCAATCTCACACATGTCGGTCTCTAGAAGGAAATTAGCCAATTTGTCCAAATCTATAATAAATTTTAAACTGCCAACTTTCGCCTCAATTTCCATGAATCTGAAGGATAATGAGGAAATTCTGGAAAATGAGTTTTGGTCCCAGTATAGTATATTTATTACGCTTAAACTATTTTTCCAAAGTTCCTTACCTTTTGGGAGATATTAAGGGTTCTTTGTGGTCAATTTCATTAAAATTTGAAAAATCCAAATTTATAAAATCTCCCAAACAACCCTATTTTTGTCACCAATAAGCCCTTTTTCTTAACTTTTGTCCCCATTTTGGCTTAAACCGTATTAACCCCTTACCTGGAGCTATGAAGCATGCATCAGTTGGGTTTATACAACCAAGGTGGGAGCATGATTGTGGCACCAAGCTATGTTTTCAAGTTTTGTACTTAAAATACAAGTCTGGAATCATTCTTAAGAAACTTGGGAAGACCTAGTAGCCTTTCAATGCTCCAAGTGGTCAACTTTATTAATATCCTTCCATCATCGAGTTGAATGATCTCAAGGATCGATGATCCCTATGAACAACAGTTTCGAGTCGATCCTAAAATCAGTACCATCTTATATACATAAGCCTAAGGATGGAACATAGTTGGAAGCAGCTAGTAATGAACTAAATATGTAATTGGGATCGGATATGTGAAAGAATAAGATCCTTCAATTTTCCATGTAATGAAATCATTTCTATTTATGTGTAATGGTATCACCTATAAAGGTCAGGGGAGGGATTGAAAGTGTATTACAAACTTTTGTAATTTTAATTTGAAGATTTGTTTCAACGCCATAGTGAACAAGTGTTGATTTAAATCTACAAGAGTTCCATTACAATGTATGTTTAGCTTACTAAGTTAACATATCTCTGTCATTGTAAGTTTTAACATTCCTAGTTATGGCAAGGGCCCACCACAATCTCAGAAGTTTTATTTATTATAGGTAGAATTTTAAATTAGATGTGTGATTATTTAATTCTTTTTTATTTTTTGTTACATGTTAGCTTCATTTACATTGTTACATCACTGAATGGTTTAATATGAGTTTGATTTTCAATATCTGGTTACGTTCTAGCATATTAAGTGTTGTCTCTCATTTTGGTGTAATCTGGAATTTCATAGAACTCGCTACTAACTCCTATTTATTAAATCTTTTAATCGATTTGTAGAGAGAACTGATATCCCCAGTGCTATGAATCCATATGAAAGCCATTGGATGGGTGTTTGAATAAATCGAATAAAAGTGTGTGTCCTATGTTCTATCTACAAACGATGAATGTGGTGAGTTGATTAGACAAAGCTCGTAAAAATAGTGTTTCTAATCCAGCTTACAATCCCTCAAAAAGTTGAATGATAACATTTTTGAAGTTTTGTGTTTCCATAAGGGATTGAGACTTTGAATTGAACATGTAATCACTCACTCTCAGTCGATCTTATTATATTTAACAAGTATCATTTAACAATTAGATTTAAACATGATTGTTTCGAATTAATTGGGGAAGTTTGTAATAGGAACAATGGGAACTGTAAGTGACACTTAGGTTGATCTCAAAATTCCTTCAGAAGATTAAAAAAGGTATTTCTATATACATATGTGTCATTTAATCATTTAATTCTAATTTGAGCATTGTATGTTTTGGAGAGTATTTACAAAATTTTGTGAGAATGTGAGTGTAATTCTGAGTGATATTAGGAATGTGATTTTGTCTACAGAATGTTAAATACATCCAAATTAGATTTGATAATTGCATTGCAAGTCTGATTCGAGTCAAAGTGTGTTAGTGTCTCCAGTTTTAAAGTTGATTCAATGTAGTTTTCTTAAAATTTGAATGCTTGTAGATTTTCTTTCGAAATTTAGTCTTTAGTAGAGTGTGTGTTTGTTGAATTTTGAATTAATTAAATTAGCAGCGTGACTCATTTTTATTAGAGAACCATATTGTTGGGTTGTCTAAATTGCAATAAAATAGATTTCTCGAGCTCGGGAGTGAGAAATTCATTTATGTTATTAATATAGTAGTATAATATTTCATTACATTTTTTTTAGTATTCCAATAGCATTTCATAGTTTTCCTTTGCCTTTTATTTTCTAAAACAGATGTAGGATCCAATTGTTATAGATTAATTTATTGATTATTAAAATATTGAATGTTGTGTGCAATTAGTTAAATCTTAGAGATCAGAGTTTATTAATTTCATTTGAATGAGTGTGTAAGGAAGAGAGATAAAATCTATTCAATTTAGAACACTGTTAAGTGTGGTTCAAGTTGATATCATAGGCAATTAGTCAACAATAGCATAGCTTCAATTATGCGATCAATTTGTTTTAATTTGAATTTCTATTTCAAGTACAGAAGTTGATTTCATAGCAGTAATATGATTTTGTGCGGAGAGTGTTCATACCTAGGGTTTAAGTTCGTTGATTTACAAAATGTAGAATAGTTTGAAGTGTGAATTTAATATCATAGTGGAGCGTTAGTTAAATTTCACTTGGTTTTATTTTCCTTTCATTATGAATTTAATGTTTCATCTAGATTAGGAGTCTTTAAATTGAAAGCTTCTTAGGAGTCACAATAAGATTCTTTTAATTCCTTAGATGAGTGTTCTTTTCAACAAATGAGTGGTTGATTAGAGTTTGCTTCCATAAAATTAGTGGTGTGTTCTTTTACAATGAGTCTCAAGTGTGTTGTTTCATAGAATCAACAATTCAGTACTTAGGAATTAAATTGATTTTATGCCCTATTTTAGGTTAGATGCTCCGATCCTGCGTTACCTGTACTTTCTCCTCGAATAGTACAAGTCTTAGATTGATAATTTAATGTTGGAAACTATAACACATATCATTTCCCCAAAAATTGGCATGCCAACTCTATTGGGAACTTCACAACCCTCATTGTTACTCTCTTTTTTGTTCCAATGGTCAGGTGAACTTTCATGGATGTTTGAATTTACTAAATTGCAATTGACATAGATATACTAACATGGGGCTCATATAAATTAAACTCACCTACGACTATATTAATATTGATACAACATCATTGAAGATTGTACATTCAAGTTTGATTATTGTCGATTGATTCTTGTCTTGTCATTCCTCCAAGGAAACATTTGTTATTGGGATACTTCTCGCATACTATTCCATTGCAAATGCTTCTTTAACATTTTCTACCTATTTGGTCTTTTGATGATAAGGGAATTATTTTAGGCATTCTGGTCCCTCGCAACCCCATCACTATATTGGTGGTTTCTATACCTTGCCATAATATGTTTCACCTAACATTTCTAATTTATTGGATCCATTCTAATATTGGGATTTATGTTTCCATTTTCTAGCAAATTTACATAGTTTTCATCTTTTAAAACTTTTAAATCCAACAATATTTTAATTCTTGTTGTTCAAAGGGTATTTTTTCCCCTTCTTATCTGACCATGGTTTATTTCTTTCTCCATTTTGTTTAAGTTATTGATGGAAAATTTTCACATCACGTATGGCTTCATCCATTTTCTTGGGGTTGTCAAACTATAGGTGTTCTATCATAGACACCAGAAAAATACTTATAAAACATTGTACTTTCAACTTATCTTCCCATGTGTTAGGAACATACCTCAACAAAGAGGTAATTTTTTAAACATACTAATCAATAGACAACTGGCCTAATCTAAGGTCATGGAATTCCTTGGCCTTTTCATGATAATATTGCTCAGTAAGGTATTTATTTTTGAATTTTTTTTTAAACTATTCCACATTATCCCTTCTTCATCAATTCCATCATCCACTTTGATCTCTTCCAACCATAAGTCTTATTTTCCCTCGAGATGATGAATTGCCAAGAGAGCCTTCAAATTACTGTCATATTTATAAATCTAAAAATATTTTTCAATATTTACTAACCATGTTGCCCCCTCTTCCTCAAATTCACCATCAAATGTTGGGTGTTTTACTTTCTTAAACTCCCCTTGAAGTTTTGTTTTCTTTCTTTTTCCCATTCCCAGTTTATATGGTTTTCATCAAGAAATATTGTCACCTTATTCTTCTTATATTTTTTTACCACCCTCAAGGTCAGGCGAAAGACTTTCGCCTTTTCTGGAGAACAATATCCTCCATTAGCCTATGTATTTTTGCATTGTTTCTATTATCAGGAGTTGAGGATGAGGTCCTTTATTTTTTCGTATCATTTAAGCTCTTAAATATTATTTCTTGATATCTCATAAGTTACTCATTGCTTATATATATATATATATATTCAAACTAAGTTATGTTCCTTGTATATTTACCTAACTACCACATAACATAAATTCCTCCTTAGGCTCCAAGTCTTACTAATTTGTATTTACGACTAGAGTATTTTACTTATATACCAATTGTTTCTTTTATGCCCACGGAATAGCAACGTTAAGGTTTTATAACTTGCATGGATTTTTCCCTATACAATAAGCTTTGTTTAATATAAATTATAGGGTTATCCATAACAAACATTTTGGGTTATTTTTATGAATTTTCAAAACATTGTAAGCTGTTGCATGGGCCACCACAAATATTTTAGGTTTACCGAAAGGTTATATAGTTCATGTTTCTACTACCTAGACATTAAAAATGTTTTTTTTTTTCTATTTATGTAGCATAATCACAATTTGGTCAATTATTAATGTTTTAATGGATATATGTAATAGATAAGGTTAATGTTTGGAAAAAAATAGAATTTCAAAGTGAATATCAATGGCTCTAGATCATTGCATGGTGTAAAATTCATGTGACTTGTCACTAAACTAAATTTTGATGAGTCTAGCAATCAATCGTAATCCTAAATTGGTGTTATATCGATAGATAAAATTTCTTGGAGGGTTTCTGGGCAACTACCCACCGATCATGTTAAACCAGTTTCACTTGTGCATCCTACTGCTCAGGAGCGAGCTTTGCAAGCTTCAGAGGCCTTTTCACAGTTTCATTTTTTTTACTTATTTGCATTGTTTTTTGTTCTTTTCTTTTACTTTGGTTATCATAATATTTAGTGCTTACAATGAGAGCCCCCTCAAATAGGCCCAAATTGAATATCTCAAATCATGTAATTCTCTTTTATGTAACAAGGGTTCATACAAAACATGGTTGTTTTGGGATCCTCCCTTATATTCATGGTTTAATAATTTTTTTCTTTGTTATGACTCTTGTTCTAGGTAAGATTTCTCAATTTCTCTATTTTCACCAAGCAGTCTTTGGCTAGAAACTTCTTCAAGTCCATGATTCGGGGGTTTCCTACTATCACGACCTTTCCAAGAAACCCAGTTCTGGTATAACCATAACATTCTTCTTATATTTGTTGTTTTATTATTTCACAAAATTCCAAATTTCCTACCTTTCTACAGTGAATTCCAATAGAATTTTATGACTTACCTCTACTTGGATATCCTTTAAATGTATAAATTCAACCTTAGGGTTGTAGGTCATAACACGTGATTCACTTTTCAATGTGTATATTTTCTCCTTCATCGACTAATGGATTAGAACTATGCACTACTGTTCTCCATAGGTTAGCATTAGTTTTAGAAGGGTTAACTTCTACAACATTTTTGTCATTGAGGATTTCCTTTCTTTCTGAGGAATTTTACTCATGAAAAACCAGGTTCTCATGATGATATTTCTATTTTCTCTTTTTAGAGTTCTCTAACCATAATCTAAAACCTAGCTCATGTATGTTCACATTTTTAGGGTTTCATATCATAATAGATTACTTTTTTCCAACATTAGTATCGTCAAAAAGTTTTTAAGAGATTTGTTATTACATAACTTATTAACTTCAACCTTCTGGCCATTAACACCCAACATCAAGGGTTCCATTTAACAATACTTTTTTTATTTTTCTCTAGAAGTTATTATTGTGTACATGACTTGGTATATTATATATTATCTATGAGCTTATATAAAACTACTCATTACTACATTCACACACTAAAAATTCTTCTCTCCTTTTTATGAATAAAAAGGGTTATCACTACTACATATTTGTATGGAATTCTACAATTTTTACCATGACTATTATTTTAAATTGATTACATAGGGTATTGTTTAGTTCTCAACTATATTAAATGTTTTTTTGATGTAATAGTGAAGTCTTGATTTGATTCTATCCCCATTGTCAGGTATTTTACTTTTTAAGAAATTTGATGTGATACAATTATAGAAATCATGACAGATCTACCCTTCTAGTTTCTATAATAACGTTATGAGTTCACATTTACTTTGTATTTATTTATGCACTATTCGCTTTATGGGATGTATAGAATATAATTCCATTCTTATCATCGCACAATAATGTAACTTTTGGGTAATTAAAGAAGATTCAAAGAGTAGTTGTAGATATTTTTGTCCTCTTTATTTCAATGTATATGTAAATATATTGTCTCGAAGTCATGGTGCGGCCTATCACTCAGGCCTGCCATCTTATTTCCAAACCTATTTGTTAGATTTCATGACTGTTACCGTCGCAGGTGGATGGACTATAAGAGTTTCCATTATTACCTAGGTAACTAACCTAATTCAACACTAATATTTAGTTTTCATAACATTTCCAATAAATAACATAAATAAAATTTGTTATCACAAAATGTACAAAAAAAATTATTCTAACGCATCACTTTTCTAGTTAATCAAAATTTTCCTGCCACGAAACCATAGTGGGAAAAAGTAGTCAATTGATTAATAAAAGGATCCAGGAGCATTCGGTGGATATTAGGCATGGTAGAACCAAGTCCTCCGCGCTAGTTGAGCATGCAAAGAAGACGAAGCATCACATCTGTTTGGTAGATGCTAGAGTCCTTGCTAGGGTTGAACATTTCCATCACCAGAAATTTAGGGAGGCGATTGAGATTGAGAAGAGGCCCCGTACATTGAATAGGGATGACGGATGGAAAGTTAGCAGTTGTTGGATTCCATCTCTTCACTCCCTGTAAGGGTCCTTCCTCTGAGCGGGTTTTTTTTTTTTGGTTATATTATTATTATTACTATTATTTTATTTATTTTATTTTATTTTTATTTTAGTTTTACTGTATTTTATTTATTGATTTATTTATTTTAATTTATTTATTTATTTACTGAAATAAATAATTAATGTCAAAAACAAAAATAATTTATTTTATTTTATTGTATTTTAATTTTAGTTTTTAATTATTTATTCACGTATTTATTTATTAATTTATCTATTTATTTATTAATTTATCAATTAATTTATTTTATTTTATTATTTTATTTATTTATTTATTTATAAAATTTGATTTTGACTTTTTAACTTTTGACCTGATGATTTAGTTTAGCTTTAAAAACTTGTTTATCTTATTTCATTGGGAGGGGTGCTATTTTTAGTTTTTAGTTTTGATTTTATACTATTTTTATTTTTAGTTTATTTTTCTTGGTTGTTTTGTAAATTTTAAGGATAGGGTAATTATGTCTTTTGTTCATTTGATATTTTTATTTTTTTATTTTTTCATTTTTTGACCATTTTTAACATTTGTAATTTTAAGGATGAGTTAATTATATTTTTGGTTTATTTTATATTTTTATTCTTATTTTTGACTATTTTTTAACATTTTTAATTTGTCTTGGGTTTTGACCATTGCTTCTCTCTTCCTGGTATAAATGTGTAAGTCAGATCAACCAATCTTCATTACCCTGATAATGAACTACAGTTGGTAGTTCGAAACGTGTCGGTAGAAAAATTTATTATGTGATTTCTCATAATATTTATAATTAAAAAGAATTCTCCCCTTAGTAAATGAGAACTGGTTTCCACAATCCAAATCCAACCCGAGCTAATTTCACATCCAAGACAATTTATTGACAGTGACCACACTTTCTCTAGCTTACAATTCCTATTGGAAGTTTCTTAGCTTCCATTAATACCATCTTGTTTTGAGGTAATTAAATGTCAGAAACTATTCCTTTGGGAATCCTCCTACTAGACTCCCAAAATCAACAGGGTTTCTTGAGGCTTTTCCCCTCTCACCTTCCAGCCAACATTTTCCCTGTTGGGATAATCTATCTCTATAGAGAGAAAATCTAGGCAGGAAACTGTGACTACCCATAACCCTTCTTGGGCCTTTACTAACTTTCTTGTAAGTATATATGATGTGAAAATATCTTTACCACCTTTTTCCCACCGTAATTTACATGGTTGACCATATGTAATTTTTTAAAAATTAATATTTAACTAGAAAAAACATTTGTATACATCATGTATTCATACTTGGTCCTTAACATGGGCCTCATAGCCCGTAAAAGCATATTCAAGTGGAAAATTAAATAAAATATCCACAAGTTACTCAGACTATATCATTTTTGGCTCCAGTCATGTAATTAATATTGATTTCCAACCATTTGATTAGCAAGAATATGTTCAATAATTTCACATTTTTTTCAAAACAAATGAAATACAAGTGAAAATGTGAAGAATATGAAGAATAGAAAGATGAAATGAGAGGATATGCTAAGATTACATGTAAATCTTAAGAAATTTCATCAACTATGGCTTCATGTAAATCACTCATAGTTCATACAATAATTTTTATATTAGTTAGTTGAAGAATGAGAAGATAAAATGAGAGGTGATAATAAGGTTAAAGTTAAGATTAAGTAATTTCATCAAGTGTGAGAGGATTTAATTTCATTATAATTTCTACAATAGTCTTTGTATTGAAATATATGACTTTCAATTAGACCCACTAGAGTTTCTACAATAGCCTTTATACTAGCCTTTATGAATTTTAACAATTATGTTCTCCTTGAATAATGAAGGAGCAATGAGAGATTCATAAAATTCCTGGTATATTCTTTGGTAAGTAATTGTAATTTATTTACCTCTTGTTTGATAATAGCATACAATAATTCAGTTTCTATAATGTTTAGATTTAAATTTTAAACAAATTTCTTAGTTGCAATGTGTACCAAAACAACATGTCAAGAAATGACTATGACATTTTTTCTTGTCAACTATATAAATATTAATCCTCCTTCTAGTCCCTAAATTATGGACAAGATTGTACAACTCTATGAAATTATTATGGATTATCCAAAATGAAATTTGAAAATTATATCTTACACTATTTCAAATAAGGAATCCTTCTTGTTCTTGGTGAAGCCACCATTAGATAATTTTGTAAAAGGTTTTCATAGTTTTATCCTGGTAAATTTTTGCCATTTCACCATTCGAAGTGATATGGTAGTGATTATGGGCATGAGGCTAATAGTCACCTCAATGAATCTATTGTTATCTAGTTCAATAATTTTTGAAAGATATCTTATACCTTTGGAGATATCTCTTATACATCCCTTTCCTATTACAGGGAATTTAATCCTCTCTCTATTTATATAGTTGTGCTTGAGAAAAAAAAAAATCATCTAGTCCAATAAAAGGAAGGTGGTAGTCTGATTAGAGGCAAGACAACCCCCCTTTTCTTTAAAAAAATATTCTTGAAGGAATAATTTGTCATTTTGTCCAACAAGATCGCAATAGTACTCTGTGCTACCTTTATTATATGCTTATATAACTGAAAAAAGCATAATACCTCCCAATTACTTAAATATATCCATGATCTTTGTGCATATTATGATTGAGTTAATACTCCATTTATTTTAGAACCCATCCAGGAATAATTGGAATCTTATGTGGAATTCCATCTATTACAACTTGAAAATATTTCACCTTATTGAACTATAGTTCAACTTGTTCATACTCTAGCTCCCACTGATGGAAATAGTTTTTAACTTATCTAATGTCCATCCTGAATGCCTATATTTTTGTTATTTTTATAGAATTCTCTTTCCACCAACTTAAATTACTTCTAATGATTGAAGTCATATTCAATGAATTGAGAAATTTGATAACTACATCTATAACTTCCATTAATGTGTCTTCTCCTCTAGTAATTTATTCTTATTTTAACTCTGATTTCTTCTCTACCTTTGCTCCATCTTCCACATTCACAAGCATTATCTCCCCAATATATTACCTTTCCATGGCTCTTGGAGGTTTCACATAATTTCCTAGATAGGAAATACATGTTGAATAAGAAAAGATGAAATTTTTAATATTGACTAAAATCTCCTCGTGTATGTTTGAACATAGAGAAAGAAACTTGCTTATAATTTACTATGTATTCATTTTAATTTAAAAAATAAAATATTTAGAAGTCTACCACCTTGAGTGTTACTTAGTAGGGATTAATGCTATATCATTATAATTACCCATAATATTTTAACCTATGGTAACACTAGTACATTTGGGGGAAATTCCGACACTTGGTTCCGACACTTTTGACCAAAAGTCGGAAATTTCCCCAATTTTGTTCAATCCTGCCTGAAACTGTCGCTATACCGACGTTTAGAGAAAAGTGTCGCAATACCGACACTCAGAAAAAGTGTCGCAATTGCGACATTTGGAGGAAGACGTCGCAATTGTGACACTATTCCCCAAAGCATCGCTATTGCGACGACTACCTCCAAACGTCGCAATTGAGATGTTTGGAGGTAGTCGTCGCAATAGTGACGCTTTGGGGCATAGTGTCACAATTGTGACGTCTTCGTCCAAACGTGGTAAAAGACCAGAAAAATGGTCGGCTTACAGAGCAGTGCGAGGAGTAGTTCATCGAGGCACCTTTGCGATTGCGCATAATTTGGAGAGAAAATAGTAATAATGAGAGAGGCTCCTTTAATTGCGTCTTTGATTTGTGAAGGTATGGATTGTCCAGCCTGCAATTCTATGCTGTCAAGAAAGACTCACAATCTTCTGGTAACAAGACTATTGTGAAGATGCTTGGAAAAGAAACAGACATCGGGTTCACGACTGTTGATGAACACATCGTAGTCCGGCGAAGAAGGCACCAAGGAGGGTATTCTCAGTGAATGAGGGATTGTGTGTGCGTTCTGCATAATAAATTGAGAAAGATTGAATAAGGCCCTGTTAAAAGAGCAAGTATAACCACGCTCTGTCTATTAAAGGATGGCGGAATTTTCCTAAAGCTTACTCCCCGCCTGTTTGAAGTAACAAACGTTGGTTTGTTAAGTGGATGATCGATGGCGTAGCTTGATCTCTATGGACAAGGAAGAAACCAGAGTTAATTGGCGTTGAAAATTTAAAGCGGAACCTCGAAGCGGAGATGAAACGGAACCACGATGCATAAACAGTAAAGGTGGTATTCGGGAATGGGTTATGGTTTTCGCGCAGGTCCACTAGTGGTAAGTTGTATTGAAATAAAAAACGCGATACCACAAAGCAAATGCCACGTGTCCCTAAGAAGATTTTCAAAACCATGAGTTTCGCGTTATTTCTGAGCATTAACGCTCGGTGAGAAAAAAAATGTGAAATTGCTCAGTGATCATCTGATTAACGCTTGGGGAGCGACGCCATATGGATCGTTGGATCCGCTCGAAGTTTAAGCAAGGTGCATTTATATGAACGTGGGCCCGAGCATCCATTTATATGCCGTGATTTTAATTCAAATCGAAAACATAAAGGTGGTAGGCCTATATCAATGCGTTTGCGAAGTTAGCACCCATATGAAATATATGTGGGGCCGAGTAATATTATATAGGGTTCGGGGTTAATCACAATTGAGGCTTATGAAGTTGAATGGTATGATTAAATTTCAAGAAATGGTAAATGCGTTAGGCCAATATATATATATATATATATAGAGAGAGAGAGAGAGAGAGAGATAAAATTTGCATAGTTGAAGGCGAAAGCTTGGTGGACCGTAGGTACAAGGTGAATGTCGGGTTAAATGATATATGCAGATTTACTATATATGTGTGGGCTCATAACCATATAGTGAAGGTAAAGCACTCCCGCACAAGCAGTATACCTTGGGTGCATGGTTTTATAACCATTTGTGTAAAAGGGAAATGAAATTGACTATGGTTGAGACCATAGGTTGAGCCTTTGACAAGAAGCTCCCAATAATACTCAGCACTATTTCGATAAAATAAATAAATAAATAAATAGAAATAAGATAAAATAAAGATAAAATAAAAAATACAAATAGTTTTTTTTTTTTAATTAAAACATAAAAATAAAATAAATAAATAAATAGAAATAAAATAAAATAAAGATTAAAATAAATAAATAAATAAATAAAATTAAATAAAAATTAAATTAAATAAATTAAAATTAAATAATATTCAATTAATAATTATTATTTTTATTAAAAATAAAATCCAATATTCCATATCATCACAAACGAACAAAATATTTAGCTCGTTCAGTTATTACACATTTTACCCCTCATATAGCACAAAATGATTCACATCTCCTCCTTCCGGCGTTCCCTTGCACCCCTGGTGCAATTGTTTGTTTATAAGATTATATGATACATGTGAGATAAAGGTTTATTATTTATCATATATAAATAAATTTTATCAATATTGTACATTTACACTTTGATGAGGTGTTGTTATAAGTAAATTCATAAATATCTCTTTTTAATCCTCATTTTACTCCATGAATATGTTTGGAAATGAAATTTCAATAGATTAATTTTCTCCTAACCTATGTATCATCAATATTGTACATTTACATTCTTAATTATGAGGTGATGCTATAGGTAAATCCATGAATATATCCTTTTAATCTTCATTTTACTCCATGAATATGCTTGGAAATGAAATTTCAATAGATTAATTTTCTTGCTATTATATGTTTTATGAAGATATGGTAAGGAATTCTTTCTTGTTCTTATTAGAAATAATTATATATAATTTTCCTTTTTTTCAAAATAGATTAAAAATATTATATGAGAAAAATTATTAGTTCATCAATGTGTGTGTGTGTGTGTTGTGAGGAATAATTTCATAGTTCAACTTAATTGTTCATTATATAATCATGTGATCATCACCAATGATATATCTTAAAAAGCAACTGAAAATCCATGTGTAGAAAATCGATGTATACTCTAGAGAGTGGTTCTCATATCACTATGCAAATTGTTGTATGCTACTTCAACAAAATTATAAGATAAACTGTAATACACATCATATATGCACCATAACAATTGGTGCAGGGTAAAACCCACCTGCCACACCTTTGTAATCGATCCAATTTTCTTTGTCAGCTCTTCTAGCTATTGGAGTTTCCTCCAAGGATCATAATACCCCCAAGGCCTATGCCATGCTTTCTCACATGCAGAACTTCTTCACTTGATGGTTCTAAACCATACTATAAGTCCCTACGTTCTATGGTCTAATCCCCATCATACCTATCAACATTCAACCGCTCTTTACACACCCTGAATATAATGACTAGCCTACTATCATTAATATATACCCCAATAAATACAAGCCACTTAGGAATTAAACCCCAAAACCTTGGGCTCACTCATTTTACATATTTGAATTGATATTCGAATGTATCAACTGATCGACCCTCTCGTATTTTAACCGTGATGTTTAACGTATGTCAACCTTGTCAATTCGAACTCCGTCACTTGGTTTCAACCAAACGCATGTCCATTTACATAATTATACAGTCCTCCTTATTATAATATCCGCCAATCGTCAAAGATCGTAACAAATCTCGACTTTGGTCTATAACGCAATGGTCATACATAAACTATTCTTGGCTCCACAGTAATTTACCTCTCAATCCGATGGTCGATGGAGCATCGCGTCGGTTTGGAGGATCCAATGGACACAACGAAATCTCGCGTAATGAGCATGCCCAAGGGTTAATCTGCGATGAGAATGGTTTTATAATTCCACCCTCGGTCACATGTCTCACAGAGACATATGTCACGTCCTTTTCGCCAATTCTTCTTAGCACCTCCAAACTTGCACGATATCGACGATTTTCCAAACGATGGTTTTATTGTGCACTTTAGTCACAGTTCCACCTCTTATCTTCCAGGTTCCGTCGAGCTTTCTTTTATTGTACTCCGCCTCCGCTCCTTTGACTCGCGTCTTCCTATACTAGTTTTTTTTTCTTCAATTAAGGGATCACACTCCAGGTTCCTTCACACACCGGTTCTATGTACGTGGTAGCACCGATCGAACGCTAAGGCACTCAGAGAAATCAATCTATGTATTATTTCTCACAAAATCATGTTGAGTAGTGGAGATTAAGCGCTAGATTTTTTTTTGTCCTCAATCTCTGTATTAATTATGTCTATGTAGTTATAAGAATAACAAGCCAAATAAATCTCAGGCTTCTAGAGAAATTAGTCTCTGTGTGCAGAAATTAATGATTACTGTTGACAAAATGTTATACCATTTGAAATTGCTAAGCGAAATTAATCAGGCCATGATGTACCATTTCTCAGTATCTATTCTCTCATGTATGAAAGTTGATGTACCATTGAAAGTTTAATAACTATAATAACTATAATAACTATATATATATATAATTTTTTTTAAACTTAATGATTAATAATAATTAAATTAAAATTCTTAAAAGACAAAATAAAAGCCTAATAATCACGAACTATTATGATATTTTAAAAATATAGAACTCACGTTGAACATAGTTACAAAGATACGAAGAAAAGAAGAGTGCATGTGCATGATAACCTCTTTCTTGACAACCCATGAATGCCATTCTCAATGAAGACTCAAGACTCAACTGGATTGGATTGTGTATCAAAACAGTAGGAATGAATCAAAGTTCAATGAATGAATAACTTGATTGACAAAATTTATAGGGAAAGGTAACTTGACTATCAATATACTAAACCTCACTTCCATGATTAAAAAAACACCCCCACATTCTCAGTGGTCCCATCATGGTCCACCTATTGAAAAACAACCAACAAATATTATTTTTTATATATTTTTGCATGGCCATTGGACAATGATTTACTATGGTTTTCCTACTAAATTCAAATGGATGATTATTAAAAAATATTGAGAATTATTTTAGTCTCAAGGCATAGCCAAGAGTCTTACTGGATAATTATAGATTACCTCTCCATTGGATGATTGTACATTTTTCATCTACTTTTTCACGTGAGTTTCAGTTGATGCTAGATCTTTGCCTTCTATTTATTTAGTGAAGCTAAGAGTTAAATTTGATCTTACATTAATAAATATACTTGCATGAATATCCATGCTTTTATACTTCCCCACTGTGGTCAATGTTGATGTATGGCCTTGGACCATTGATATTAGAATTAACTCACTATTCATATTCAATTTTCTCCAGTTCAGCCCAATAAAATAAGGAAAACAAAAAATGAAGTCTTGATTTTTCTTTCCAGTGCTCCTACATAATACAAATACTCTTAAAAACCAATTAATATATAAATTGTCATCATTCATGCTAAAATTGGTTTGAATTTTTTTAATGAATCTGCTTACAATTAATAGATTACATTGCTCGTAGAATAAGAGATAATTTAGAGCTATGATTTTACAATAATAAATTACCCTAGTAGTTCAAACTTTGAACATACCTTATGAAATTAAAATATTGCAGGTTAATGAGCCAATCTAGTTTCTTCGGAGCCAATCTTGAGCTTGGCCTAAGTCTGAATGCCTTGAGAGTGCGAGTGTAAGGAACTAGATGCCTAAAGCTTTTATTTTGTGCTTGTGTAATTCATTGTTTGACCATCAAGCCAAGCCACCAGCTATATTAACACTACTTCATGTTGGGATAGATTGGCATTCTAATTTTTTAGTGCTATAGCCGTACTTTTTCACTTCTTCACTAATCACAACCTTGGAAGTTTGCAAGGCAACGGGCTTTATTCTTTCTTTGGTGTTTTATGTAAAAGAAAGGATTTGTGAACTTTCTGTAATAGGAAGGGGAAAACTAAATTGATTCTAATTTTAAAATATCAATAATGATAAGTGGTAATTCCTTTATTAAATTTTTTATTTTGAGTGAGCCAAAAAGTAACTTTCCTTAATTTTTGAGTACAGCCTTGCAATTGCGAAGAGGAATAGTGTTGCAAAATTATTGGTAAGTGGAAATTAAAGGGCATAAGAACGTTTTTTAAAAAATTTCAAACATCAAAATTAAGTCTTCTATCCTTCCTAGCACCTCACGGAAAACGGGAATCCGCAAATTCTAGTCATCAAATACGTGCAAATTGCCTTATGACGGGAAAAATGGAGGACTGGTCCTATGTTGCTACATGAGTTCGGGTTTCATGTGGCAGCAGGGAACCTTGTATAGTTTTTCAAGGATACCAAAGGAGAATATTGTCAGTTAATCATCACATAAAACTTCATCACCATTTGAAAATTGTGTCCTAATTTGAAACAATAAGACTACCCAACTATTTCATTATTTAATTTAGATTATGTAATACAAAAAAATATCCTAGATAACTTAAATAATGTAAGCACTTTTGTAAAAATTTAGTG
Source organism: Pinus albicaulis (assembly GCA_034641835.2). Lineage (NCBI taxonomy): Eukaryota > Viridiplantae > Streptophyta > Pinopsida > Pinales > Pinaceae > Pinus > Pinus albicaulis. Next base: position 936,370,961 of record CM076573.1, read on the forward strand.
GAGAGAACCTTCAATTACATTTATTTTGAAGTTCCACTTTCATTTTAAGCCATTTTAATTAGTCTTTCATGGCTATTCTAGTAAAAATTTCAACCTCTTGTAGAAATTTGTTTGTCACTTGTATTAGAAATGCAAAAATCAAATGTAAATAAAAATGATTTGAAATGAAAAAATCAAATGCGCACTACATAAAAATGATTTTTTTAAAAACTGCATTAACGTCTGATATCACGCACGCATTTGCCCTCAGCTCTTGCAGAACAACATTCACCCTCAGCATTCGCCCTCAGCTCTTGCAGAACAACATTCGCCCTCAGCTCTTGCAGAACAACATTCGCCCTCAACTCTTGCAAAATAGTAAGTTCTTACTGCAGGCCCTTCCTCCTACAGTTGGGTTGACCCTATTTGGGTTTTTTTGGAGCCTCTGAGAATACAAAGGTTGTGATTGATTATGGGGCACTGCCTATATTTGTGGAACTTCTTACCTCTAGGAATGATAATGCTCGAGAACAGGTAGCACGTTTATTTTAGAGGCATAAAATTATTCTTCCCAACTATCTTTATATGTCTGTAATTTTGGAATTTGATTTAAAAAACTAGTACCCAACTTTGAGTTCAACTGGTGTTCATGTAAGGCTCTTTGGGCTTTATGAAATATTGCTGGAGACTCTACAACAATTAGGGATCTTACCCTCAGTCATGGAGCTCTGAGGGAGGTGCTTGCCCAGTTGAATGATACTGCAAAAATTTCAATGATAAGAAATGCTACATGGGCTCTGTCAATTTTTTTCCGTGGTAAACCCCAACCACTATTCGAACAGGTAAGTAGAATACATTTTTTGCCTCTTCTTATTAGTTCACAGATACTATGGATTTTTTTTATAGATCTTGTTGCTTGGTAGATTTGGACGTAATATGGACCTAGGCGCTTGTTCATCACAATGACTTCGTCATCAGGTTTTAGGAAATGCTTAGAAATTTGGGTTTCACAAGGGGATTACCCTTGCTTGCAATTATCGATTATCAATCACATTCAAAAAAAGTCTTTCGTAGCATTGCTGAGCTCTTTGTAGGTGAATTTCCGAGGCAATTTCACAATATCTTAACTAAATTTGTCTGTCCTTTTCAATACTCTCCGCTTGTAACAGAACTAGACAAACAATCGAGTGGCCAATGCAACAACAACAACACCTCATGTTGGAATGCCTGAAATTCACCGTCTCTGCACGCATGAATTACTATGGCACCCTCTTTTGTGAACAGATACTAGAGTTGAAGGTACTGGTTTCCATTAGGATTGTGGAATTCAACATCCAAAATAGTATCAAATTCCATTGAAATAGTATTACTCAGCGAAGGAAACAGTTCATTGAGACCTATTGGACTCATCACCCCCAAATAGATTCCAGGGCTACTTAGAGTGTGATCATCTCGAGCAATAAAAAATTCTAATCCATCCCAAATTGAAACAAGAACAGGACCCACATTGGTTACAGAAAATGAGAAACATGTTTTGAAAGAAGAAGAAACTTTTGTATTAGGGTCCAGAAATCTAATTGGTCTATTGTACAATGCCCTACCTACACTTCAAATTGGTACTCCCAACTCCATGCTAAGGCTCACTGTGCCATTCTTCAGATGAGAATCTTGACCGAAAGTTTGATTCCGAAAAACCAAAGTCCCCTATTCTATGCCCAAGACCTTTGTTACAATGAGTAGAGTTCTGAGCGAAATACTTCACAATAGGAAGAAAAGGAAACATCGCAAAATTTCTCCACTTTAGACTGTGTGCGAAAATTCAACTATGGACAGTAAAAACATAATATCAAGCACAACCAATCCACAATGGAATTTGAACATGAGGATTTATAACCACAGAAAACCCTCTCCAGGTTAAAAGAATTCCGGAATGGCTTTAAGATTCTACTAATGAGCGCTGACAACACCATATAAATTACTTTCATAATGAAATCTGCTGGAAACAAAGCCCTTGTACAGTTTCTACATTTCCACAGTGGAAGTAAGAATCCTGATATCTCTCATGATCTGGTTTTGTGGTCAAATCCTTTGCTATGGTTGTCTTGTTCTGCTAAACGTGGATCTGTCTTAGCTTTGGCTCTGGTTCTCATTTAGGATCGTGGCTATCTGATCTTGCTGTGGCTTTGACTATACAAACTTATTCAATAGGAAAATGTTGACTCTGCTATATATAGGAGCTTCAATGGGTGCTCTCAAACACATTTTTCAGCAGCTTTGTTTTGTCTCTGATTCAAGGAAGAACTATGTTGGCCTTGGTTTTTTAGTCCTTGGAACTTAGTTCTCTCATATTTACCATCCTATCCCCAGTTTGCTACCGAGAAAGACATAACTTCACGATATCAAAATTGACTATTTTTGGCCATTTATCTTTAGTAATGGTACAACTTTAATTTGGTGCATTCGTACAGTATCTAGAGAGCACTCTCAAGCCGCTATTCAGTATTTTAGCATAACTACTACATTTAACTGCCACGCTATAATATTTATATCAACCATAAGCATTCTTAAGGTAGTTCCACGTTTGTGAAGCAGAAGGAATGCTTTTGACAGCTTCTTATCATAATGGTACAATTCTGTTCGCAGTTTATCTTTTATAAACCTTCAATTTTCCAAACGTAGTAGAGACTACAGTTTGCATCTCAAATTTTGGATAAATATGTTTAGTATTCTACAGAAAATGCATTACAAATAAAAAAAACCCACAGTTTGTAAAAAGCCCACAATTTTTTAAAAAGCTCACAATTTTGTAAAAAGCCCATAATTTGTAAAAAGCCCACAATTTTTTAAAAAGCCTACATTTTATTAAAAACATAAACAATTTGTAAAAAGCCCACAATTTTGTAAAAATCCCACAATTTGTAAAGAGCCCACAATTTTGTAAAAAGCCCTCATTTTGTAAAAGGCTCACAATTTGTAAGAAGGCCACTTTTTTTTTTTTTGCTTATATATTGAGCTCCCATTGAGTTCAACAAGTCTTGGGTTTTCTACACCATTGAGAGAGATTTACTATTTTCTTTATAGGATAATTTGCATCAATGGAAGAAAAGATTAGAGGTGGAAAAAAAATTCAAAAGGGTGAAAGGGGTGATGGTAGATTTTATAGCCCTTGTAAAAAATGTTGTATGAGAAATAATGTTAGAGTTTTAATAGCAACAACAACAATGCATTGTAGGAAATATGGGCACATTGATGGTGGATTAAATGACTATTGTCCCGTGGTAATTAATTATCTATATTCATTTTGATTATATCCTAAAATTTTATATTATTTTAATATTTTTTATATGCGCACTAATGTTTAATTATTAATGTTTGTAATTTTCATAAAGGCACAGTTGCCCCCCAACTTTTTGCAGATGATAAACCAACCTCCACAGCTAAATAGTAGTAGATTAGATGATGTTGCACCAATATAAGAGAATATTGCAGCAAATATTAGTATTGAAAATGATGTTGTACAAGGTGAAGAACATGAAGCGAATGATGAAGGTAATTTTAATGATCCCATGGACGTAGATCATGATGTAAGTAATGAGACAGTTCACATTAATGATGGGACAAATCAAATGCTCCAACACTTGTATGGTGAGTCAGATGATGGTGGTGGAGATAGCATTGACGGTATTTATGATGTACCTTTGATTGAAAGGTCAAGTGAACAAATTTTTGAACACTCGAATGCAGCTCTTCTCTCTGCTACATTGTTGCTGGTGAACTTAAAGGTTATGAATAATTTGTCGAACAGATGTATGACACAACTCCTAAGGTATGAAATATGTATATATGATCACATATATGTAAATGTTGATTATTTTCCCTTCTTTTAGTTGTAATAAATGTGTAAAATAATAACTTATATATATATATATATATATATATATATATATATCATAGTTATCAAAACCAACCAGTTTGAACCAGTAACCGGTCAAACCAGCTGGTCAGGAGGGCTGCCGATTGGAACCGGCCTTGCAACCTGGTTAATAGCCTATTCTCACCTTTTTTGGCTGGTTAAGTACAGAACCCACCGGTTTATGCATAAACCGACCGGTTCGGTACTTAACCGGCCGGTTAGGTGCTCCTCCATGAGTTGCAAATTCGTCAATGTCTCCTCCATGAGCTGCAAATTCCTCTATTATACTAGCAACAAACTTGTCTAATAACTCATACTCAACAACTTATAGCAGCAACAATACACATGATGACTGATAAATACAAGGCTGGCTTGCATAAAATCCCTGGCAGCATGCAAGTCATCAAGTGTACTTGATGGCAATTTCTATTCTCAAAACAATCAATAGAAACCTTATTTCACACTCAACTAGGAATTGTTAGACCCTCTCTCTCTGCTCACACATAGCAACAACATAAATACAAAACCTTTCACACAGCATACAAGAAATTTGATCATGGCATCAAGACTGATGAAAATGGTCTGACGCCACTCAAGGGACAACAACATACAACCTAATGAAAATGTGACTAGAAATAATAAATTGACCACTAGAAAATTCCCGCTTGGAAATGCACTAAACTGGCCACTAAGTTTTCTAGGTTTTAATGAATCTTTTCAGTGATAAATTTCGTCAAACACATTGTGAGCAGACTACTGACGCTGTAATGATCTCTCAAATTGTTACAAATAGCACTAATAGTGGGTTTCATAAACCAATTCAATACCTCTAAGTGTTGTAGATGTTTTTCTAGAAATTTATTGCCAAGCAAACATAGATAATGAAGAATCCAAGATCTTCAAAATGCTGGTCTAATATATATATACACTGAACCCAGAATTGGCTTTAAGGTTGATATAATGAATTGACAACATATCTAAGCAGGGATAGATTGTATATTATAATATTAACTCAGCAATAAAACACAGTGAATAATATAAGAGAAACCTGATACATTACTTCAACAAGTTTGCTTATGTATTTTTTGATGATATGTATTGCATTTGGTGCCATTTTGATATATTCACCTTTGCATGGTATATAAATGAGAAAAATTTTCATATTTTGTCTCTATTAGCTTGGAATCATGGTTGAAAATCTTAAAAATAGTTTTTTTTTTTTTTATTAAAAAATAATTATTTAATGTATTTTTTTAAAACCGGTTCATTGAGATCTGATTGCTACTGGTTAGACCGGTTCCGGTTCGAAACCCGGTTCATTAGCTCCACCGGTCCGGTCACTGGTTCCGGTTTTAATAACTATGATCTATATATATATATATATATATATATATATATATATATATATGATTAATAATCTTTACAAGACACTAGTTTTTGTTTATGTTGTAGATTGTTGGGTGAATATTTGTTACCATCGCCAAATACTTTACCTCGAACATATCGAGATCTACGTGCTATTATGAAACACTTTGGAATGGAATATAACACTATAGATGCATGTCCTAAATATCATATTATATATTACGGAGAACATGCGTTGAAAACAGAATGTCTGAAATGTGGTACTAGTAGTTATCGAACAGATCAACTAACCAAAAAGGTGCCTCAAAAGGTTCTTCATCATATTTTGATAATTCCATGTTTGTAGCGAATGTTCAGGTGTAACAGCATAGCACAGTTTGTGGATTACCATTCAAAGAATATAAGTGGATATGGTGTTCTTCGAATGCCTGCAAATGTTTCTGCATTTAGAGAAATCGAGGAAAAATATGTAGATTTTAAAAATGAACCTCGTAATGTCAGGCTTTCATTGGCAGCTGATGGTGTTAATCCATTCGGAGAGCTTAGATATACTTACTAAGTGTGGCCTATTTTTGTTATCAACAATAACATTCCTCCTAGGATGTCAATAAAGAGGGAGCACATAATTTTGACTATGATTATTCCAAGTATTTGATACATTATTTTTTTGAATGTAACATTTTCATTTCTCTCGTTGTTTGCATAAATATATATTTTATTTATTTACTTACTTATATATACATATATCATGGTAGTAATTATTATGTATCGTAATTTTGAACAATTAGGTAAGTACCAGGTCAAATATATGAATGTATATATTGAGCCTCTTATCGATGAGCTAATACAGTTGTAGCATGGCATCACTATGTATGAAATCACTAAACCAATCAAGCAGAAGAGATTTCAATGTCGTGGAATGCTTGTATGGACAATTCATGATGCCCCAGGACTAACACATGTTTGTGGTATGTAATATTTCGTTGCAATTTAATATAATACATAATTATCTAAATTATATATACCATATTGCATGTTTTAAAAATGATCTCATAGTATATTAATTGTTATTGATCCATCTATTACAGGTCTTCAAACAAAGGGTAGATTTGCATGTCTAGTTTTTGGCCCTAAGATGAAGTATCTTCATTCGCCACACTTAAGAAAGACGGTGTTTGATGAGTTTAGGCACTTCCTCTCTAGGAACCAGAAGTATCGTACTACTGAAAAACATATTTTCAATGATAAAGAAGAAACTGGGTTAAAACCACAAAGAATGACACCTCAGTTGTGGATGTTCAAATATAACAAAATTAATAATCGTCAAGCAGCTGGTACGTAATTTGTGTATGTATATATATATATATATATTATTTTTTATGTAATGTTTGGAATTTTTGTTTTAACTAATGAATTTATTTTATTGTATTTAATAATTAATATTTTTCTGATTTATTTTATTCTTTGATATCAAGGTGATCGTCGCGGTGAAGGTACTAATATTGTACTTCCACCTGGAATGAAATGCTATCCTTCTCAATTCGCGAGGTTTCCCTACTATAAGGACCTAAAAATAGCTCATTTGTTTGATACAATGCATGTCGGGAAGAATGTGACAGAAACATTATGGCGAACCATAGATGCTACACATGATAGAGATAAAATTGACAAAATTTGTGCTGACATTGAGAAATCGAATCATGCAATGAAAAGTGTGATCGACAGATCAAATAACAATGGAGGTCGAAATTATAATAATATTCCATGGTTATTAACAGAACAACAAAGCAATAATGTAAAATAGGTCATTAGAAGAATTAAATTTCCAATAGGTTTTGCTTCAAACATAAATAATATCTTAATGAAGAAAGGTGACTTCAGTGGGGTGAAAACACATGATTGGCATACGTTTGTTAAGGTAATTTTTTTGCTATACATTTTTGTATGTTATTGCTTGAATACATATTTTAAATTTTCCTTTTTTTTGTTTAATTTGGAAACCAATAACGATTCATTTTTTATTTTTATAGTATTTTCTACCTGTATCTCTCCCAAATGACTTCGACAAAAATGTCAAACAAGTTATATATGGTCATAGTAAATACATGAGGTAAGTAGTTTTGATTTATACGCAAAATCTAATTGCTACAATTTCTTTTCATACTTGATGAAATGATGTATTAATTTACTTGTAATGAAATATATATTATGTTTCATTGAAATAACCTTGCGTAATGATTTGTATATGGTTGTCATTGAAAGAAATCCATCAAGATGAAATAAAGTATTGGAAGAGAGAAATTTCTCGGCTAATGTGTGAAATGCAAAAGTATCTACCTCCAACATTTTTCAATGCACAAGAACACTACTTGATACACCAAGTTGAGGAGATTGAAATGTGTGGACCAGTACACACAAGGTCAATGTGGATGGTCGAGAGGCACCTGAAATTCTTGAAGGCTTTGGTTAGACAAAGAGCATGACCTGAGGGTTCTATGGTGGAGGGATATGTGGTATATCAATCCATGGTGTATATTAGTCATTATCTTCCTATGTTAGCCATGCCAACCATGAAGGTGGTGGATTTCATTTGGGATGTGAACTCCATCAAAAAATTTGAAGTGGAGCACCTGTTGGGAAAAGGTAGAATGAAGAAAGTGAGAGGAAAAAGATTTATTATGTATAATACATATAATGTTTCATTTTTTTACATCATGTATATGATCATTATATTCATTTAGGTCTTATTCTTTCATAGTTTATTAATTAATATAATTTAGCATGGTTATAAGTAATATTTATTAATATTGGTGAATTATTGTTTTTTTATTCAGGTGCTCAAGATTATGAGGCACTAATTTTATACATTGCAAACAATCTTGAGTGAATGAGTGAATGGATTGAAACAGGTAAAGAATGTAAAGACGTCAGGTTATCATGGAAACTACTATCTGAATTGATTAGAGAAGCGTATCGTAGTGGAGATGGAAACGTTACGGACAGGGAAATCGATTTAGCATATGGTTTGAAAGATAGAAAGGTAAGCAATTAGTTCACCTGATTACTTATTTTATACTATATTTATAATGTGACAGCAAGTTTGATTTTTCAATTAATTTTCATGCTGTGTAAATTATATGATTAATTATTAATTGAGAAAGCATATTTTTCATGTTTGGCATATTGCAGTTGAAACACCACAAGGCTATGTGGTGCAATGGTCGTAAATTTCGCGTTAAACAGTTGGAGGATAACAGGAAAACTTCTGATAGTGGGATAACTGTAGTATTCCAGGTCACTAATGTTTCCTCCGGGAGTGACAGACATCCTCGAGAATTTGAAAATAGATATTATGGGTTCTTAGATGATATAGTTGAGTGTGACTTTAATTCCTTCAAAATAGTTTTGTTTGACGTCAAATGGTATAGGCTACGAATGAATGTACGTGATGATGATAAAACAATTATTCAACATGACAATGGATTTCCAATGGTTAAAACATCGTAGTTTGAAGCAGGAAAATATCGCTATGTTTTTCCAAGCCAATGCAAACAAGTCTTTTACTCAGAGGTTCCAGGTGAGAACGAATGGTCATTTGCTATGAGATATGATCCAAGAGGAAGCCCAATAGAGTATACTACAGAGGAACAAGATGATATTGATCAAGAAGAAGATGATGCAGTGGCAGATGAGCAGGAAGATGCATTGACAGACGAAGAAGATATCTTAGAAGATGAACGAGGCATAGGAGATGAGGCAACAATTATTGATGATAATGTTGATGAGGATATTATTGAAAATGACATAATTAATGATGATGATGATGACATGGTCGATCATTTCAACACCGTTTTTGAATCAGATGTTGATATAGATGTCGATCAGTTGGATGAAGATCAAGAAGATACATAAGAAGAATATTGATACATATGTTATGTTTGAGTATGAGTTGGTATGTTATAACTTTATATTTTAATATGTAGGAATTATCGTCTTTAAATAATTTACTAATTATGTGGGTTTGTTGCATGTTTTTTATTATTTCAAACCAATAAATAATGGCCTTCCTATTGTTTATTATTTCGCAGGATTCATAGGATTCATTTGATTCTATGGTTAGGTCTCTAAAAAAACCAATTAAAGGCTTAAATAGTCAAGATCTAGAAGACAGGCTTTACCCCCACCATTAATTGCTGAAAAACCAGCCTTTAGTTCAACTTGATGTGCTCAAGACGAGGGTGGATTTGCATGATCAGTTGAATGAAAATGAATCAGATATTTAGGATGTTTTTTAGGGCAGATCCATAAGCCCCATAGATGAATATCCCATTGCTGCAGAATCTCTATCTGTGTTGAAGCACAAGTATAGTGTTGTATCGAAATACAAATCAGAGGACAACTATACCAAGTATAAATCAACTAAATCCAGTTCTAGTGCTCTTGAACTTACCGAATTAAAGCCAGAAGCAGGATTTACAATCTCTAATGGGAACGGGTATGGTAGTCTAATATTGGATTGGATGTTCGGAGCTATGAAATAGGCACTGGACCTGATCGTAATGAACCCCAACTTCAATGTGATGAAAATATGGACTTTGATGATCAGGAAAACAATCCAGAGCATTTTGGCAATATTGAAGAAACTGAAGAGGTTTCCTGTGATCGATTGAATCAACTCATCCATAAGACATCTACTGTAGGCTGGTTTGTATCAGAAGGAGAATCAGTTTTTCTTTCCCATGATGATGGATGCTGCTCTTTTCACGATATAGCAAATTCAGAGGTGTGGAGGTTTTAATTATTGTACTTAATTTTGGGGTTTATGGGTGTTATAATTTATACATTTTGGGATTTTCTATTAGAAATAGGGGAAATACTAGGGGTTAGATTATTTTCATGATTTAAATTTCTATATTTGAAATAAAATTCACCAATTTCTATTTAAAAAAATGATTTGCCTAAATATTTGATGTATTTTAAATAGGATGTAGTTCATTTCAAAAACTATTGAAATTTTCTAGAAACTATGATTGGGATTTCAAGAATATTTATGCACTCTTTAAATTTTCCCTTAACATAAAGGGCAGTTGATGTATGAGTAATAATCCATATTGTTTTTTTTCAATCTCCAGGAGAAGGCTGAATATAAAGCTCCATATGGGCTTACCCCAAACATGTGGGGTGATTGCTGGTTGATCAAAGCCGCTTGTTCAAATGGTCGCTCTGGTAAATATGTTGTGGCAGCATCTGCAGGTTGTAAATTGGACTCAGGTTTCTATTCATGGGACTTTTATAATAAAGAAATTATGGCATTCCATACTGAATCAGAGGCCATCACTTCAACGTCCAGTACCATATCTCCAGTTTTGGCAGAGAGGGATGTCTCGGGGAGAAATTTTGGCTTTGCAAATGTTGTGCCAGAGAATCAACATTGGTGCTACAGGCCATGTGGGCCTCTTATGGTATCTACTACCAGTGCCCAAAAGACAGTTAATATTTATGATATTCGTGATGGAGATCCTGTGATTTCAATGTGTTTGTTTTGAAAGTTTAGGTTTCATAGTAAATCATCAATGGGCTCTGAAATAAGGCACATTGAAATCTTGGATACATGTTTCATGCCAAAATCAGTTGTATCTTCCATAAATACACAATCTTGGACCACTCTGTATAAATCTACTTCTTAGAGAATATTACATCTCCCTCATTATACAGGTGGTGTTCTTACATGCATAGCAAAGGCATTGTTTTGGTAATCATTTTATAAGTCACCAGATATTGTGGGTACAAGGATATAGGGTCTCCACATGAAACTGTGTTGCCTGGAGACTCACTCTGCCTGTCCTTAAATTTGTAAACATAGTAGTATGCCAATGCTTCTTTTATTTTGTATGCATAAGACGATTTTTTGTCAAAGTCCATAATTGTTTTTAAGTTTTATCCATCCCAATTTTGTTGTGAATGCACAGGTTTTTGGCTCAACATAGATCTGTTATATCTTTGTACTTTTCCTTTACTAACTATTTGAAATTTCTAGTTATATTTAGAGGTGTCTTTTAAGAGATGAGGGGAATTACTTGGATTTAGTGCTTTCCACTCTCAATAGAGGCTTACAGTAAACTATGACACATTGTGATGTATATCAGTGGTAGTTGGGGCAGCGAAAAAATCATTTTCATGCTTCATTAGATTTATTCTTCTTGGAAAGCTTTCAGTTGACAAAAAAAAGGGAATGAAACACGCAACCAATCCCCTTCCTTTTATTGGACCACCTTCTTTCTTTTTATGAGAGCATCTACAGGCTAAATTTACTAGAAGTGGTCAAAAGTGAGTTTGGTTAGTTGGCAAAGTCCAACTATTCTTAGCCCTCAACAATGTTTAAATACTTCATAGGCATGTTAACCCCTCCTAGACTGTGTTGTGTAAGTGGGTTTTGCAGAATTTTATGCACTTAGGGTTAGAATCAAATTTTTAAATTTGAAGCAATTAGGATTATATTCAAGTGCTCGCCAAATTGGTAAAATTGATACTCAGCCATAGCTGAAAGGTAGTAATACGCAATGGAGTCATTCTATGAAATGATTCAATTTGGCATGTGAATCTCACATCTAAGGGCCATTAAAATCCCATGGATGGAGACTGATCACGATTCAACATTGCTATTACTATTAGTAGAGTTGGGTGTGGCACAAGTACAATAAAATACTGGCAACAATAGTAACATCATAGATTCATAATCTTAATCTCTATATTAAATAAGCATTAGAATGTAACTTGATTTCAGTAAAATCTCCAACAGGTTTGTTCTAAATTGGACCTGAAATGCTTACTTGTAAAGATGTTTGAGGCTTGAGGTTGCATGACACTACAACAATTGACTTGTTGCGTACATGATGACATTAGGTCATTGTGAAACTGAATATATGCTACTTCGGTATGAAGATTGATTGCACAAACTGTGTTTTCTAAATAATGTTTCCAATGAAACCTGAAATGGCTCTTGTTACGCTGAAAACATATGTCATCTTTAATATACTATCAATTTGAGTGAAAAGGGTAGCTAAACCACATGAAAATGCTCCGAAGATGTTACAGATGCATGGAAGCTCTGAAAATTTAGTGCCTCACTATGTTATATAATGCAGGGGCATTATGCCCAAGACAACTTTTGTACATAAATAAATGTAAAGGGGAGTCTCATGTTTTATTTCCATATGAAATTATCCATAGTTGAGCTAATTTAGATAATTTTTAGAGAAAATGTAACTTCCCAATTGATTAATGGGCACCTAAAGAGATAGTCAGTTTGAGAAGTTAAGCTAATTCTAGGAGTCTGTCTCTGTCTGTCAGAGTGTTAGTCTCAGAGTTAGGAATTTGAAGAGTTTGTGAGTCATCGAGAAATTCGAATCGATTCATTGTAATTGATATAAAAATAAACCTCCATGATAGAGTCGATATCCCTGCACAGAAGACCTACAAAGAGAACTGCATAGAGCTGCATAGGAAAGAGGAGGCCATTGTATCGAAGATCTGGCCAAGGACCAAGAGACTGTAAGAAATTTCATTTATATAAGGAATCTGTTAGTATTATATGTGTGTTTATTGAGTAAGGTTTCTGTGTGTGAATATATGTACGCATCCTGGTGAAAGATAATTGAAATCCCGTGGTAATTAAGAAACCCTGTGATGAGGTTATGTGCATATAGACTGGTTGAGTTCTCGGTGGAACACGAGCTAATGACTCAGGACTTATGAGCATTGGCGAATTCCACAGATAACTATGTCAAACAGTTGGGGAATTTTTGTATAATCAGTTCTGTGAAAAGAGGGCGAATTAGGTTAATGACATTCTCGTGCGCCTATGGTAGAGCAAGGAGATGCTATGCTCGAACCTTTGTGAGCTAGGTAAAAACTCGTAATGAGTGTTGTGAATGTGTAGGCAATTGAATGAACCAAGGAATGGTGTATTGATTTGCAAAGTCGATACTAACCTTGTCGGAACCATAAGACATAAACTATGGCATATGTAATCTGTTGTGTCTCCTCAAAACGGTCGTGCCCGAGTTTGTTTGCTATGGCCGTGCAAAGGATGAACAATGAGGCAGAGTTCAATGGCAGTTAAGGCGTTGGTAAGAGGAGGAAACCTGGAGTAAGAGTATTCGGAACCTTGAGGACTGCACAGTAAAGATGAGTATCTGGCATATCACACCGCCTTTGTACGGTAAGCGGTATTCCCCATTTGGATGCGATCAGTGTCATAGGCTGACACGTGGCCTTGAGAAGTTTTGAAAACCCACTCTCATCGCGAGTTAACGATCGTGCAACTAACTCGCGCGATATCCAGTTGGATCATTGGATCATCAAGGCCAGAGCGATGTATTATCCACCGTTGGATGTGGAAAGGCTGCTAGCTCTGGGCCCCATGCGTATATACTTCGACTATTGTTGTCCTAACCAACGTTCAATGGAGGTATGTGCGGTTTTTTTCATTGAAAAAAGTTTATTCATATTTATGTGTCCAAGCCTCATATGAAGTCCCAGTTATAAAGTGAATGCCATCACTAAAGGTTAGTGGGGTCCGATCTTATTATATGATTGTTTATATTCGAAGCATTGTGGGGTGGTTTATTATATTAATATTTCACGGTCGAATTATGTTCATAAAAATTGGAACGCCCACAATTCATAACAAATATTGGAGATTTACTGTCTTGTTTTAAAGTTTCATTTTTTTTAAATTGAACCTGCCATCGGTATACCGATGCTTTGTAAGCATCACTCTTCCGATGACTTATAAGCGTCGGTCTTCTGAAGTTTTGAACGATTTCCATTTTCGTTGGTCTTGTGACGTCCCTCGATATTGCAACAGTTCTTCCTGGCATCGGTATTGCGACACTTTTGGAAAGCATCAGTATTGTGATGCTTCTGGAAAGCGTCGATCTTGCGACACTTTTGTAATGCGTCGGTCTTGCAACACTTTTGTATGGCGTCAGAATTGCAACAGTTTAGAAACATCGGAAGAGTGACAGTATAAAAACATCGAAAGAGAGACGTTGAAAACGTCGGACCACATTTTGTCGGAATTGCGACAATTTACAAACGTTGGAAGAGCGATGGTTTGGGAAACGTTAGAAGAGCGACGCTTGCTTGGAAGCAATGGAAAAAGTGTTGGTATTGCGACACTTTGTCAAGGCGTCGGAATTGCGACATAATGGCGAACCACGTTTTGTCCGTCCTCGAACTGTGGCTCTTGCGACGACTATGTGTCGGAATAGCGACGAAGTGGCCGTCGGATATTGGGTCAAATTTTCTAGTGTAAGTGCAAGTGCAACTCATTTGTTTGAAATTATTTATAAAGTAAAATTTGAAAGGTGATGATTTAAAAATATAGAATTAGTAAAAAAAAACCAAAAGTGTATATTAGTGGTACAAATCACTTGCATACTTATGATATTCTAGATTAACCTTCATCAAACTTATTGATGCCTTCGATGCCATTTTCCCTTACCCTTTTATTTTGGGATTCGATCCAATTAAATTTTCATTCATGTGAATAGTTCAAAATGAAAAAAATCAATTAGTACATTTATTTTAATGAAGAAAATGGGGACTCTTGAAAATATTTATAAGAAAAAGGAAAATGTGTTGGGCTCAATTGTGAAATTGGTATTTGGCCGGCCTCTATTTTAAGTTAAATTCAATTTAAAAATCATGATCTTTTGACACCAAGATAAAGAATAAATAAATTGATTTAGAAAATTTCCCCTGCTTTAGTAAATGAGTTTTTTAAAATATGATTTTTTAAAAATAGTTAAATGAAAAGGAGTTGAATCAAATAAAAATGAAGGTTGTATCATGCGTATGGTTATGAGAAAAATAAATTTGATACTTAGGACCAATTCCTAAATTAGCATATGGTTTGAGACAAATTAGGACCAAATCATTATAGGGAAAGGTTTGAGACAAAAACAAACAAAAACTTAAACAAAATATGAATACAGAATTTAAGGAAAAGAAAATGGTGATGTGAATCGTTATTAGGAAGTTTAGGTTAATTTCGAGATCAAGACAATGATAGAGAAAAGAAAGTTATAGGAGTCTCAATTGAAATATATATCCTGATTTTTAAATAAAGGCTATTAGGGTTGGAATATAAACAATATTAAGTACATAAAATCAATAATGAAAAGACATCAAATTTAAAATGGGAATAAAACATCAAGCATAAAGATAAGAATAGAGATAATTCAAAACCAAGGAAGTAAATATTGAAGGTCTATATAACATAAACATATAATGTATCTATACAAAGAAGTTAAATTCAATGTATAAATGGAATACACTTATTCATAATAGTAACCAGTCTAGATCCATCTTAAATCCAGATCTATAAAGTGCCGAGAGGGATCAAATATCTCGAGCTGCAAAACCTCTTTTTTGAGTGAAAAAACTTAAGAAAGGTTTGCAACTCGAGAGATTTGATCCCTCTTGGCACTTGACAGATCTTGAGTTAAGATGGATCTATGCTAGTTTCAGTCGTGTGCAACTAAGGAAAACCTATCGATACTATGAGGAACCTATGCTTAATTTTATCAATAACATGTGAATACATATAATACTAATGTAACCATTTTAAATATGCTAAATATGTCCGAGATTTATTGAGTCATTTTAATTTTAATTTTCTTAGTTACCTCAGTTTGCTGATTGATAATATTGTAAAATAACTTTAATTATGAAATAAAAATATTGAATGCAAAGTGACAATGTAATAATACTGAATGATAGAAACTGTGAATAATAATAATGTAGTCAATTACGAACAGTCTTCATTGTGATCGATCTCATACTATTTTCTTCTACTATTCTTATTTTCACCCTTGTTAGTTTTGTCATATTTTCATATTGATTATATGAAAAGGACAGATTGAATAATAAACCATTTAAATATTTAGCTTGAGTTGTTGTAGTAAACGTCATACCTTCTCTCTCTTGCTCTCCAATATTAATAGGTTTAATTACTATAACATAAAAATCAATGTACATTGTCAATAATGTTTTGTTCTTACACTGAAATCATTGCATACTATTAATCCAATGACTTTAAAATGGATGCACTGTCATACATCAAATTACATCAAATCAGAAATCAACATATACACTGAAATCAATGCATCTAATCCAAGAAATCAAATAATAATAGAAAAAACATCTACACTGAAATCAATGCTAATGAAAGTAATCAAATATGATTATAAATCAACATCTACACTCAAATAAATGCGTCTAGTGAAAGTAGGAAAATAGGATTAAAAACCAACATCTACAGTGAAATCAATGCATCTAGTGCAAGCAATCAAATAGGATTAGAAATCACCATCTACACCAAAATTAATGCATTTAGTGCAAGCAATCAAAGAGGATTACAAATAATCTATATTTAAATCAATGCATCTAGTGCAATCAATCAAATATAATTAGAAATCAACATCTACATTGAAATTAGTGCATCCAGTGCAAGGAATCAAATAATATTAGAAATCACCATCTACAATGAAATCAATGTATTTAGTGAAAGAAATCAAATAGGATTAGAAATCACCATCTACACTGAAATCAATGCATTCATTGTAGGCAATCAAATATGATTATAAATCATGTACATTGAAACCAATTCATCTAGTGCAAGAAATCAAATATAATCAGAAATCAACATCTACATTGAAATTAATGCATCTAGTGCATACAATCAAATAGGATTAGAAATCACCATCTATACTAAAATCAATGCATTTGGTGTAAGAAATCAAATATGATTAGAAATTATTTACATTAAAATTGATGCATCTAGTGCAAGTAATCAAATATCATTAGAAATCAACATCTACACCAAAATCAATGCATCTTGTGCAAGAAATCAAATAGGATTAGAAATCACCATCTATACTAAAATGAATGCATCTACCCAAAGAAATATTCTTCCCTCTCTCTCCCCCCATATATATCTATATCTCCCTCCATCTATCCTTCTTTGTCTCTTTATCTCACCCCGCCGAACACACGCTCTCTCTCACTCCATATCTATCAATTTCTTTGTCCCTCCCTCCTCTCCATCTATCTATTTTTCTCTTCACTTTACATATGTATCTCTATCTCCCTCTATATCTCTATATCTAGCCCAAAACATACACTCTCTTTCTCTAGTATATCTATCTATCACTCCCTCCTCCTCCTGCTCTCTCTCTCTCTCTCTTCCCTCCCTCTCCCTCACTTCTATCACTCTTCCATCCTGCTATCATTTCTCCCTCTCTCTCCATATTCCTTATCACCCCCCCCCCTCTCTCCAAATTTCACCCTCTATGTCTTTATTATTACCTACCTCTCTCTCCCTCTCCATATCCATATCTCTTTCCCTACCTATCTTCTCTCTCTTTCTTCCTTTCATTCCCACCTCTCTCTCTCTCTATCTTCACCTTCCAACTTTGTTACCATATGAATCTCTCTCTCCTTCTCCCCCCCCCTCTCCCCATATCTCCTTGTTTTCCTCTTTATCTCACCCCTAGACATATGCACTCCCTCTCCATCTATCCCTTGTCACTCCCCCTCTCTATCCACTCTCAATATCTATGTCTTTATTCTTCCCTCCCTCTCTCCCCATCTAGCTTCATCTCTCTATCCCTCCTTCTCTCCCCCTCCAACTACATATTTCTATCCCTCACTCTCTCCTCCTCTCTTTCAAGTCCCCTATATTTTCCTTCCTCTCTCTCCCTTTCTCTCCTACCCACCTTTCTCTTCCCTCATCAATCTCTCTCTCTGTCTCACCCTCTCCCTATCTCTCCTACAATCCTCTCTCTTCCCCATCACTCTCTTCCTCTCTCTCATCCTTCCCCTCTCTCCCTTTATCTCTTTCCTCCTTCTATTTCCCCCCGCCTCCCGTCCACCCATGACTCGCTCCCTCTCTCTATCTCTCTCTCTGCCCTCCAATCCTCTCTCTTCCCCCATCACACTATCTCACTCTCCAACTATGTTACTATATCCCTCCCTTTCTCCTTCTCTCTCCTTCTCCCCCCCTTGTCTCCATCACTCCTTATATGTCTCTTTATCTCACCCCTATACATACACATTCTTTCTCCATATCTCCCTTGCCACTCCCTCTCTATGTATTTCTTCTTCCTTTCCTCTCTCCACCTCCAATTCCATCTCTCTATCCCTCCTTCTCTCCCCCTCCTCTCATCCTTCCTCTCTCTCCATTTCTCTCCCACCTCCATCTCCCTTCCCTTCCATTTTCTTTCTCTCTTTCTCTTTCTCTCCCTCTCTCTCTCTCTCTACCCTCCAATCATCTCTCTTTATCTCTCTCCCACCTCCATCTTTATGTCTCACTGTCCCTCTCTTACCCTTCTCTAACTCTCACAGTCTTCTCCCTCTCCCCCTCTTCATTCCTCTTCTCCCATCTCCTTCAATTTAACTCCATTTATCCCTTGTCACTCCCCATATTTCTCCACCTCTATCATATATCATGATATATTAATATATATTATAATATAAAAAAATCCAAAATTATTAAATCTAATAATATTAATATTTTTATATTAATATTAGGTTTAATAATGTTTTTTTTTTCATGGTATTAATAGTAATTTGGTCCATGGAATTTTTCCCATAGACTTCATATATAATTAGATGTTGATTTCTAATCCTATTTGATATATTTTTATTTATTTACCTTACCTCTTTATACCTCTTTTATATTTATTTATTTTCCATATCTCTTTTATAATTATGGTATTTAGCCCATGGTATTTGTCCCATGGATTTCACCCATGGTATTAATAATAATTTGTTCCATAGGCTTCACCTAAATAAAATCTCTTTTTGATTTTTTGAAAATACAGAGTGGTTTATTCAGTAAATATAAAAAGAGGTTTTATTTATTTACAGTACCTCTAGTTTATTTATATTTTTATTTATTTACCATACCTCCTCAGTAAGTATAAAAAGAGGTTTTATTATTAACCATATCTATGGTTTATTTATATTTTTATTTATTTACCGTATCTCTTTTTTTAGTGTTAGTAAGCCTCTTCATATTTTAAATTTATATCATTTAAATTTACTTTTAATGATTTTTTAATTGCTCATTTATATAGTTATGTAAGTTATTGTTTAAACCAACATTATTTAGATTTTATTTTTTTAATTTTATTTATTTTTAATTTTTAACTTTTATTTTGGCTTCCGATATTCTTACACATTGCGATCATAGTAGAATACGCCTCTTGCCCCAAAAATTAAAGCTGAAATCAAAATTTTACTCAAAACATAGAGATATTATAAGTACAACAAAACAATAAAGTAACACCTAAGACTATTCTAGCGACATCACCATTACTTTTAATATATAGATAACTAGCAATTGCACCTAATGTTGCAAAGGAAACGCCGTAAGGAAGATGGTAGAAAGAGATCAACTCTAATTAACTTGATGAGTATCTTAAACTAGACAACTCTAACTGGAAATGGAGGGAACTAAAGTCTACTTGTCAAGAACCACAAACTCTGTTTTCTAAAAAGTTGTCAGGCACAGGTATATTTTTTTTGGAGTAAGCCTAACTTGCCCTTTATCTTAATGGCTGTCATAGATTGTTTTTTTCTCTGACATGCAAAACATTTCCCATGTCAAATAAATTTAAGCTTCCTGCATGTCTTCCACATCCTATCTGTACCTAGTCTTTACCATTCCTGTGCTCAGGTTTGATTGAACATGTTCTCAGATGAAGCAAGAAATTCAATATAATCTCTGCCCATTGTCACAGTGAACTCCAAAAATGATTACAGCACCAGTGATCTGTCAAATACAATGGCATTTATCCACCAACATTTAATACTAGAGGGTATAAAGAGTTAGGTCTCAGCAATAAATCTGAGACGCAACATTTAATGTGAAATAGAAATCTGGAAGAAGGGAGCTGGCATGTCTGAAATGTTAGGATTGTGGGAACAAAGGGGCATCTCTGATTGGATGATGTACAAACTAAAGTGCACTAAAATTTGTCAAGAAGATGTTCTAAAATTTACCTTTATAAACCTAGTCAAATTTTAACTAGAAACACCTCCTTATGAGTTATTATGTTAAGAGAAACAACCATACTAAAATAGTGAATATTAGCCATAAAAATTTCATAAATGGCTAGAGGTTCGATTGAATCTGCCCTGAATCATATATCTTCATCATCGATCTTTTAAGTGTTATCATATGCATATCCGAATAGACAATCTATTTCAAAAAATTAAGGGATTGGGAGGAAGAGACTCACTAACCTGAACAAAATAAACTAAGATATCATGAATTACAATATATTACTAATTTTTTCCTGTTCATACTATGTACATTCCATTCCTTGCAACTGCTAAAACTGCTTCTACTTCTCTCTATGTTGTTGCTTGCTTTCAAAAGGAGCCTTCTGTCTACATCTAACTGACTGCATGCCATGGATAACTTATACAGATTTAGATTTCCTGGACATTTGAGGACAATCCTAGTAAAGAATCTGGACATTTCAGGACAACCCTGGTAAAGAATCAAGTGTGGGCTATTGGTTTAGGCCCTCTCTGAATGATATCAGAATGTAAAATATTACTATAATTTGTTTATTTTTGTTGAATGGAAGTTAATTTCCACCCACCGTAAGTAATTAAGAGGCGATCATCTGAACTATTTTACATTAGAATCTCTTGGTTCAGGTGAGTTTGCATATCAGAATCTCTCGGTTCAGGTTTGTTTGCATAAATATTTTGCTTTTGCATGCGAGTTTTATGGCCGAATAGTCGGGTTTTTGGTGAACTAGTGGCAGAAGGGGTATCATTTGGGATGACACAGCCTTTGGAAATTTGTCTTCCTCCATTTTGATAGGCCTTAACAATCCAACTGATCACCAAAAATATCAAGACTGTGGATAAAGCAACTAGAGATGACCAAACTCTGTTAATAGATGACTTGACAGGGTGGCATTGCTTATTGAGAATGTTGGAAAAGGTGTCCTTCACAAAGGAGCAGTTTTTCAGGCTCTCCAACGCTGGAAAAATGTCCAGCAGATTCTGAACCGATATTGCATATGCTTCTGCTTCATCAAATTGACTCTGTGTTAGGTACTTCCCTTCACTAGTGCATTTTGCAGTATCATTTTCTGAACATTTGAAGCTCTCCAGTAACTGCAAGAAGAGGATGTAAGTTTCCACAACACATCAATGCATAGTCAGAATTGGTAAAATGTTCCAGTTACTTACTTGAGGAATAAATCCAATTTGAATGGTACCATTAGAACAGACATCTGGCGTATATTCATACTTTGGTGGTCCAGAAAATGGATCACATACATAAGGAACATTTAGTGACTGGATATTCAGTGCCTGCAACCTAGAGATGTTTTTGTTCAACTGCAAATAACAAAAGATTAAATAAGCAATTGAAGCTTCCAGTAGAGTCAAATAATGTAGAATTCAATGTCCTTGATCATATTAGATCAAAGAATAATCAAGAAAATGGATAAAAGATGTTTGAAGCTGATAGATGTTGTGGTTAACCCAAGGTGTTAACTCAACCGGTTAGTTGCCAGTGTTGTTGGACATTTGGCTGGTTCTATGCCAACAGGGGCTGCTGATTAAAATTAAGAAAGTAGTACATTCCTTTTAATTTTGAGTTGCCTAGGCTACATTCAAAGATCAAATGTGACTCTATTTATTAGAGAACCACTTTCTTACCATGGATTAAAAGGTTCACACCTTATTGATCAACTTAAAATTAACCATACCTCGCTTATCATAAGATGTACTTCTTGCCGAACCTCTGCAAGGCTGGAATCTGCTGCTTGCAAATCAACACAAGGAAGAATTGAATTCAAAGTGGTGTCATACGGGTTGTTTTGGTAAGCTTTCAAAGCTATGCATGAGTCATCTGCAAATCTGAAAGGGCAGAACAAACATTCCTGAGCAACAAGAAATGAACAGACAAATAGGTATGCTCATACAAGGTTCCCACAATGGTATTCAATTTGTGGGAGGTGATCACTTACGTATGAATAGCAAAATAGACACCAAAAGCTAGCCAAGTGAGAGTTGTCAACAGCCAGCAAATGAAAATAACTCTGCACAGGAAAAGAAATTTCAGTTCCAACCATAAGAAACAAAATGCAGAAGATACCATAAAACTTACAACTTACAAGCTATTTTCCATATTTTCTACCTACAGACCAGTCTCAAGCTCAAATACAATGTTCAAGTATATGTATGTTTTACCCTAGCATAGTCCTATATTAACCACTGATATATTAAGGACAGAGAGGGTCAAAAAAACCGCAAACTTGCAACATCTAAGCTATCATGTATTTATATACAAACAAAGACACTAAGATCTCACCCTCCTCTAGAGTATCATGCTTCTTTTGGTACAAGAACATTTTTTAAGTTCGATCAATGGCTTGCTAACTTTTATTATTAACGCTACTTAAGACCATCTGTCATGACATGAAATGTAATTGCAGAAGTGTTGTTGTACAGGCTGTCAAGTGACTTACAAAAAAC
The DNA here is from genome assembly GCA_034641835.2 of Pinus albicaulis. Taxonomy (NCBI): domain Eukaryota; kingdom Viridiplantae; phylum Streptophyta; class Pinopsida; order Pinales; family Pinaceae; genus Pinus; species Pinus albicaulis. The sequence goes on from CM076573.1 coordinate 936,393,795, forward strand.
CAATGCAGGAGAAGTATAGTTGTATCAAAAGAAATTGTGTTTGCCTGTTAGTTAAAACATATTGAATTATTATATCTTAGAAACAGGATAGGCAATATATACTACTTTGAGTTTAGACATAGGATTAGTAAATTACACGAGGAGATAATTACCTATTGCCAAAATCACCAGAGCCAAAATGATTGATGCCAGAACAATAGTTACAATATTTCTGCAAAATGAATATACAAATTGTAATTCAATTACATAAAAACATAAATCAAACCATTGGTTTCATTGAAAAGATTCAATTATTTCCTAGGGAAATGGAAATTCAGAAATTTTTTGAAGCTGATAGATGCAAATCCATTTTTTTTTTAAGCTGAGAGAAAAAGAATCTGATAATATTCTTAAGCCAAACCTAAGAACTTTTTGGAGCTGAGAATAAAATAATCTTACAGTACTCTTACGCCAATATCGATTGCTCCCCTGTCTGATTGCTCTGTTGTTGCAACAGATTTCTGCCAGTAAAATGGGCTGAAAAATGAAAGAAGAAGACCAAAGTTTAGTAAGTTTAATGCAGAACATCTGTTAAGATTCAAAGCAAGACATGAATTGGACTTGACTGAAGTTACAGATGGAAATGCAAGAATTTCAAAGAAAAATAGCAGTGTATTGTATATAGGCAACTCAACCCATTGCAAATGTGAGGGGCTCAATCATATTTTTCTATGAAACAAATAATTCAAGAATTAACTTTTAAAAACCAAAACAAAACATTTATAGGGTTATGTCTTTCAAAACATTTTTTAATTCTTATTTTTGCCTTGTTTACTATACCCATCTCACTTAGTAGCTTGCCTTGAGGTTTTGGTCTTACGGTTTTCTCGGTAATCTTGATACCGTTAATAAGATTAGATAAACGAAAAGAAAATCTTAGTGCTTTACACACTAGGTAAACTGGTTGGGCATATAGGTTTGGGGTCGATTCAGGGTTTATTCACACCCTTTGCCTTTAATTATTTGACTTTACCCTTTGCTGGACACCAATGCAGATCCTGGTCTAAAATTGAGCCAAGAAATAGTTTCATTTCAACCATGGACACTTCAAGGTAATCATTTTCCAAAACTGTTGGTCAGTGTTTTACTAGGGCCATCATTTTCCAAGCTCTATTGTAATTCTGATTCAGTTAGTGTTTTATTATTTCCTTTTTGGGAGAGAATCAGTAGATCTGTTACCTGTCACCAAGGAGATCCAGGGCGAGTAAGATGGACTGCCCCTATACTCTTGAGCCTTGCTCCTGCCCGTTCCTTAAGAATCTTAGGTTGGTCCCATATCCCACACACTGGTACTTTTGATGCCATATATTATATACTTCATTATAGGACTGTCCAGCAATTGAGACCTCCTATACAAAATTTTCAGGCTTTCTGACAATTGAAGCCTCCTATACTTCCTTTTAGGGCTTTCTGGCTAGTGTCAGTGTGAACAAATGTCAAGTTCCATCTCCTAGCATGCCTTCGCAGGACTGCTTGGGATCACAAGAATGAATGGAAGGAATAGAGCCATCAGGCCAAATTTTCTTATGGGCAGAGGTCGTTATTCACTTAGATTTGCTTGAATTTCTCAACTCTAATCCTTAATCTATCTATGATATGGTGTAACCGTAGAGCCTTAAGCTTACAATCATTCCATGAGTTCACCTCCATGACCTGCGTACAGATCTCTCTCCAAGCTAGATACCACTTACATGGTAAGGTAATGGGTTTTAGATTACCTTTAATGGATTCAGAGAACCTAATTTATCGAGTTCCCAGAAGAGTTAAAATAATTTCTGGCACTGAGCATTTCATTATCACATGATTCTAAATGGGCCATCGACCTATAATCCTGAATAATGAAAGTTTACTCTGAACTTATATCAATTGCAGATTCAGGGAATTCAAGATCCATTAAATGTACAGAATCTGCAATCCATATAAGGATGACTCAAGTGAACAGACTTCTCTAGTTTCCTTCATCAACAAAGGTACTTAAAAATAATTTACATTGATAGAGAACACTGATAAAATTGAGGCAATTCCAAATCTCCTCCCTCTTTTCTTTCTTTTATCGAAAACACTGATGACTCGAAGGACGGATAATAGAGAAAGCAGCTTCTCTCATATATAAGACAAAAATAAAAAATATAATTTTATGAAGTTCGTTTTGGACAATGACAACAGATAGATTTATGCAACTGTGAAATGTCTTGCTACAAGTGTCGCGCAAATAATCAATGTCAATTTCCAGTGAACCAAAATACAGGGCATTCCAAACTAAATGCAATAACACACAAATACAGGGAATATTTATGAAAAGATTCAAACCTCAACCATATAATGATCCATGAAATAATACTATTAAAACCTCGGTAAACATGGAAAGAAACCCTGAAATTACACAGTCAACGCCAATGTTGTATTTAACGGTTTTAACATAATATTGAAGGATGAGTTTCATTTATCTAAACTACACGGGAGGGCTCAGACACGCACAAATGCTTGTCACCAATGAGACACATTAGTGAATCGTAAGCATCGAGAGATGTCATTGTTCATCATCGCCCTCATATGGCATGAATTAAACGAAACCAGAGAAGAAAAAATATTTTCGCTAAAAGAACTCAATAACAGACCATAATAGAAAGGGCGTCATAAAATACCGAAGGAGCAGCAGCAGTGCAAAAATTTGATCTAAAAACATTTAACAGCTCAGTTTGAGGGTAATATGTGAATGTAGAGGTGGTCGTGACTCTTCTTATAAATATCCAACACCACCAGAGGGTTTTATAACAGCAACTCTATTTCAGCTTCCATTCGGTCTCACACCTGCCTCTTTCATCTGCCCAAACAACTGAATCGCCTCATCTGCAAGGCCACTGTATGACAACCCGGCAATCATATAATTCCATTACGCACAATCTCGTTCAGGCATTTTATCAAACACTTGGCGTTCTTCCTGCACGCACCCACATTTCCCATACATCTCAATGATTTTATTATCCACCAAAACATCTGGCCTAAATCCACTTCTAATAATGTGATCATACACCTCCCTCCCCTCTTCTATCGCCTTCAAATCTGCACAACACTGCAGAATACAAACATAACTAATGGAATCCATGGGAATACCTTGCTTCTGTACGTTTCTGAAAAGTTCCATGGCTTCTCTCAGCTTTCCTTCCTTAGACGCAATCCTCAAATCCTCGATGGCGGCACTGGTTGCCCTCGTGCCTCCGCTGTAAGAGCTCCCCACGTGACCTCCGGCATAACTTGGGCTTTGGATTACTGGGTTTGCAGAGGCGTTAAGTTGTTTGATATACATGAATTTGGTTTTAAACCCAGGACAAAACTGGGCCTCTTTGGGCATCCTGGAGCTCAGAAACCTGAAAAACTGAACATGGGGTTTGTCATAGGGAAGTCGCGTGTTCCTTACCTTGAATAGGGTTGTCAGGTATCGCAACTTGTTCATGCCTGCGGCTCCCTGCATCATTGCCGTTTAACTCATCCCCTCCTGCGCTGCACGAATCCCCTCAGCTAACTAAATATTTGCAACTACCATTGCTTTTCCATCGAACGGCTGCATTTGTTTCAATCGTCTAACATATAATCTAACGGTTTCACATTATGACACGATGCACATCAGCAAAGTTGTTTTCAAATAATAACGCCTTACGGCGTAATTAACTATTATACCACCAAATGTCATATTGTCTTTATTATAACCTATGGAAATTGGAAGGGGTATGAATTTTTCAACAAATAAAAATTATATCAATCTCATGGTGAAGATTGAAGAACAGAGGGACAAAGTTAAGTACAAGTTTGGTGTTTATTGATAAACAATAAATATTTGGTTTAACAAACATTTATGAAAAATGTTTAGGACGGGAAATATTGTTATAAAGCGGACAAAATCAATAATCCCTAAAAGAAAGCATAAAAAGGTTCAACATCCATGGCTTCGGCCATTTTATCTAGATAAAAACTGTCTTGGCACGTATCGAATACAAAACATGCTATTAGAGACATAGCTTCTCCTTATAAATCGGCATCTTTTGGAAAGATAGTTTTGGTACCATGAATTTTTCTCTCGGAATGACTTCTTACCTTTATGGATTTTATATTTGATCCTCAATGCACACTTAAAAAAAAAAAGGAATTAAGTATGAGACTTTGATATAAATAGGCACAATCACTAATTCTCACAATCTCCCATCTTAAACAAGAATCCTCCGACAATCTCCCATCTTAAACAAAAATCCTCTAATAAATATTCCATGATACTTGGAAGCCAAGATAGGCACACTTGGGACTTACCCAATGAATTGAACCCTAAATAATATGGAAATTAGAGGTGGTGGTTCATCCCATCCAAAGATCTTATCCATTCACCTTAGAGGATCACACTATATGAAGGGATTTGGTAAAATATTCCAGATTTAAAATATGTTTGAGTAAATGTTCAATACTTTCCGAATAACAGAAAACTATCACTATAGGCATATAAAATTAACTACTTTTCCATATATTATTTAAGAAAACGAAAATGAAAAGATTGGGATAAAAACATTGGGACATATAAATAACCCCATTAGGGAAAAAGTTGAGACCCCAGATTTATTGTTAGTTAAATATATCACTTTTTTATACTTGTATGTGGATTAAATCCTTATTGAAATTCTTCACTTCATGGTAAGAAGTTTCACATGCTAAGCTTTGGATTAGCTCTTTTTCGAGACTTCTTCATATTTCATCCTTTATTTCCTCCTTTATCAAGTTTTTTACCTTATCTTTATATAATTTTTTAAATTCTCATAGATTTAATTTAAGAAGGAAAATTCATTTCCATTGACATTGCTCAATGATCATCTTGATTTGAAAATTAGCCCAATTTTTTAATCAAGCTATTTATCAACTTTTTATATTAACTCAAACCTTTGATTATTCCTTTTGGTTTTATTTTAATGGACTTCCGTGAAACTTCATCACTCTCTTTTTAAAATCATCGTGAATTCCTACAGTAACTTTTGTGTGGAGGGGTCTCGATTTCATAATAAGTTGCAACCATTGAATCGACCCATCCCTTATAATGTTTTTAACTTATCATTTTTTTTTATCTATGGCATATTTTTACTATCAAAAAATATTTATCTTTTCAAAAAATCATCCAAATTATAATTTAAATTAGTTTTGAATTATTTTTTTAATCTCATAGAGTTTCGCTCATTAAACGTCTGACATATCATGTGCATTCATGTCATAGTAAATGTTGA
>CM076573.1:936399191-936517566 GCA_034641835.2 Pinus albicaulis
AAAAATGGAGGTCAAAATTATAATAATATTCCATGGTTATTAACAGAACAACAAAGCAATGATGTAAAAGAGGTCGTTAGAAGAATTAAATTTCCAATAGGTTTTGCTTCAAACATAAATAATATCTTAACAAAGAAAGGTGACTTCAGTGGGGTAAAAACACATGATTGGCATACCTTTGTTAAGGTAATTTTTTTGGTATACGTTTTTGTTTGTTATTGCTTGAATACATATTTTAAATTTTCCTTTTTTCTGTTTAATTTGGAAACCAATAGCGATTCATTTTTTATTGTTATAGTATGTTCTACCTGTATCTCTCCCAAACGACTTCGACAACAATGTCAAACAAGTTATATATGGTCTTAGTAAATACATGATGTAAGTAGTTTTGATTTATACGCAAAATCTAATTGCTACAATTTATTTTTGTACTTGATGAAATGATGTATTAATTTACTTGTAATGAAATATATATTATGTTTCATTGAAATAACCTTGCGTAATGATTTGTAGATGGTTTTCATTGAAAGAAATCCATCAAGATGAAATAAAGTATTGGAAGAGAGAAATTCCTCGGCTAATGTGTGAAATGCAAAAGTATCTACCTCCAACATTTTTCAATGCACAAGAAAACTACTTGATACACCAAGTTGAGGAGATTGAAATGTGTGGACCAGTACACACAAGGTCAATGTGGATGGTCGAGAGGCACCTGAAATCCTTGAAGGCTTTGGTTAGACAAAGAGCATGACCTGAGGGTTCTATGGTGGAGGGATATGTGGTATATCAATCCATGGTGTATATTAGTCATTATCTTCCTATATTAGCTGCGCCAGCCATGAAGGTGGTGGATTTCATTTGGGATGTGAACTCCATCAAAAAATTTGAAGTGGAGCACCTGTTGGGAAAAGGTAGAATGAAGAAAGTGAGAGGTAAAAGATTTATTATGTATAATACATATAATGTTTCATTTTTTTACATCATGTATATGATCATTATATTCATTCAGGTCTTATTCTTTCATATTTTATTAATTAATATAATTTACCATGGTTATAAGTAATATTTATTAATATTGGTGAATTATTGTTTTTTTATTCAGGTGCTCAAGATTATGAGGCACTACTTTTATACATTGCAAACAATCTTGAGTGAATGAGTGAATGGATTGAAACATGTAAAGAACGTAACAACGGTAGGTTATCATGGCAACTACTGTCTAAATTGATTAGAGAAGCGTATCGTAATGGAGATGGAAACGTTACGGACAGGGAAATCGATTTAGCATATGGTTTGAAAGATATAAAGGTAAGCAATTAATTCACCTATTTTATTCATTACTTATTTTATACTATATTTATAATGTGACAACAAGTTTGATTTTTCAGTTAGTTTTCATGCTATGTAAATTATATGATTAATTATTAATTAAGAATGCATCTTTTTCATGTTTGGCATATTGCAGTTGAAACACCACAAGGCTATGTGGTGCAATGGTCGTAAATTTCACATTAAACAGTTGGATGATAACAGGAAAACTTCTGATAGTGGGATAACTGCAGTATTCCAGGTCACTAATGTTTCCTCCAGGAGTGACAGACATCCTCGAGAATCTGAAAATAGATATTATGGTTTCTTAGATGATATAGTTGAGTGTGACTTTAATTCCTTCAAAATAGTTTTGTTCGACGTCAAATGGTATAGGCTACGAATGAATGTACGTGATGATGATAAAACACTTATTCAACATGAAAATGGATTTCCAATGGTTAAAACATTGCAGTTTGAAGCAGGAAAATATCGCTATGTTTTTCCAAGCCAATGTGAACAAGTCTTTTACTCAGAGGTTCCAGGTGAGAACGAATGGTCATTTGCTATTAGATATGATCCAAGAGGAAGGCCAGTAGAGTATACTATAGAGGAAGAAGATGATATTGATCAAGAAGAAGATGATGTAGTGGCAGATGAGCAGGAAGATGCATTGACAGATGAAGAAGATATCTTAGAAGATGAACCAGGCATAGGAGATGAGGCAACAATTATTGATGATGATGTCGATGAGGATATTATTGAAAATGACATAATTGATGATGATGATGACATGGTCGATCATTTCAACACCGTTTTTGAATCAGATGTTGATATAGATGTCGATCAGTTGGATGAAGATCAAGAAGATACAGAAGAAGAATATTGATACAGATGTTATGTTCGAGTATGAGTTGGTATGTTATAACTTTATATTTTAATATGTAGGAATTATTGTCTTTAAATAATTTACTAATTATGTGGGTTTGTTGCATGTTTTTTATTATTTCAAACCAATAAATAATGGCCTTACTATTGTTTATTATTTCACAGGATTCGTAGGATTCATTTGATTCTATGGTTGAGTCTCTGAAAAAACCAATTAAACACTTAAATAGTCAAGATCTGGAAGACAGGCTTTACCCCCACCATAAATTGCTGGAAAACCGGCCTTCAGTTCAGCTTGCTGTGCCGAAGACGAGGGTGGATTTGCATGATCAATTGAATGAAAATGAATCAGATATTCGAGATGTTTTTGAGGGTAGATCCATAAGCCCCATAGATGAAGATCCCATTGCTGCAGAATTTCTGTCTGCGTTGAAGCACAAGTATAGTGTTGTATCGGAATACAAATCAGAGGACAACTATACCAAGTCTAAATCAACTGAATCCAGTTCTAGTGCTCTTGAACTTACCGAATTAAAGCCAGAAGCAGGATTTACAATCTCTAATGGGAATGGGTATGGTAGTTCCAATATTGGATTGGATGTCCAGAGCTCTGCAATAGGCACTGGACCTGATCGTAATTAACCCCAACTAATTCAATGTGATGAAAATATGGACTTTGATGATGATCAGGAAAACAAGCCAGAGCATTTTGGCAATATTGAAGAAACTGAAGAGGTTTCTTGTGATCGATTGAATCAACTCAGCCATAAGACATCTACTGCAGGTTGGTTTGTATCAGAAGGAGAATCGGTTTTGCTTTCCCATGATGATGGATGCTGCTCTTTTCACGATATAGAAAATTCAGAGGTGTGGAGGTTTTAATTATTGTACTTAATTTTGGGGTTTATAGGTGTTATAATTTATACATTTTGGGATTTTCTATTAGAAATAGGGAAAATCCTAGGGGTTAGATTATTCTCATGGTTTAAATTTCTATATTTGAAATAAAATTCACCAATTTCTATTTAAAAAAATGATTTGCCTAAATATTTGATGTATTTTAAATAGGATGTAGTTCATTTCAAAAACTGTTGAAATTTTCTAGAAACTATGATTGGTATTTCAAGAATATTTATGCACTCTTTAAATTTTCCCTTAACATAAAGGGCAGTTGATGTATGAGTAATACTCAGTATTGTTTTTTTCCAATCTCCAGGAGAAGGCTGAATATAAAGCTCCATATGGGCTTACCCAAAACATGTGGGGTGATTGGTGGTTGATCAGAGCAGCTGGTTCAGATGGTCGCTCTGGTAAATATGTGGTGGCAGCATCTGCAGGTTGTACATTGGACTCAGGTTTCTATTCATGGGACTTTTATAGTAAATAAATTATGGCATTCCATACTGAATCAGAGGCCTTCACTTCAACGTCCAGTACCATCTCTCCAGTTTTGGCAGAGAGGGATGTCTCGGGGAGAAATTTTGGATTTGCAAATGTTGTGCCAGAGAATCAACATTGGTGGTACAGGCCATGTGGGCCTCTTATGGTATCTACTGCCAGTGCCCAAAAGACAGTTAATATTTATGATATTCGTGATGGAGATCCTATGATTTCAATGTGTTTGTTTTGAAAGTTTAGGTTTCATAGTAAATCATCAATGGGCTCTGAAATAAGGCACATTGAAATATTGGATACATGTTTCATGCCAAAATCAGTTGTATCTTCCATAAATACACAATCTTGGACCACTCTATATAAATCTGCTTCTTAGACAATATTACATCTCCCTCATTATACAGGTGGTGTTCTTACATGCATAGCAAAGGCATTGTTTTGGCAATCATTTTATAAGTCACTAGATATTGTGGGTACAAGGATCTAGGGTCTCCACATGAAACTGTGTTGCCCGGAGACTCACTCTGCCTGTTCTTAAATTTGTAAACATAGTAGTATGCCAATGCTTCTTTCATTTTGTATGCATAAGATGATTTTTTTTCAAAGTCCATAATTGTTTTTAAGTTTTATCCATCCCAATTTTGTTGTGAATGCATAGGTTTTTGGCTCAACACAAATTTGTTATATCTTTGTACTTTTCCTTTACGAACTATTTGAAATTTCTAGTTATATTTAGAGGTGTCTTTTAAGGGATGAGGGGAATTACATGGATTTAGTTCTGCCCACTCTCAATAGAGGCTTACAGTAAACTATGACACATTGTGATGTATATCAGTGGTAGTTGGGGCAACAACAAAATCAGTTTCATGCTTCAGTAGATTTATTCTTCTTGGAAAGCTTTCAGCTGACAAAAAAAAGGGAATGAAACACGCAACCAGTCCCCTTCCTTTTATTGGACCACCTTCTTTCTTTTTATGAGAGCATCTACAGGCTAAAGTTACTAGAAGTGGTCAAAAGTGAGTTTGGTTAGTTGGAAAAGTCCAACTATTCTTAGCCCTCAACAATGTTTAAATACTTCATAGGCATGTTAACCCCTCCTAGACTGTGTTGTGTAAGTGGGTTTTGCAGAATTTTATGCACTTAGGGTTAGAATCAAATTTTGAAATTTGATGTAATTAGGATTATATTCAAGTGCTGGCCAAATTGGTAAAATTGATACTTAGCCATAGCTGAAAGGCAGTAATATGCAGTGGAGTCATTCTATGAAATGATTCAATTTGGCATGTGAATCTCACATCTAAGGGCCATTAAAATCCCATGGATGGAGACTGATCAGGATTCAACATTGCTATTACTATTAGTGGAGTTGGGTATGGCACAAGTACAATAAAAATATTGGCAACAATAGTAACATCATAGATTCAGAATCTTAATCTCTATATTAAATGAGCATTAGAATGTAACTTGATTTCAGTAAAATCTCTAACAGGTTTGTTCTAAATCGGACTGAAATACTCACTTGTAAAGATGTTTGAGGCTTGAGGTTGTATGACACTGCAACAATTGACTTGTTGAGTACATGATGACATTAGGTCATTGTGAAACTGAATATATGCTACTTCGGTATGAAGATTGATTGCACAAACTGTGTTTTCTAAATAATGTTTCCAATGAAACCTGAAATGGCTCTTGTTACGCTGAAAACATATGTCATCTTTAATATACTATCAATTTGAGTGAAAAGGGTAGCTAAACCACATGAAAATGCTCCGAAGATGTTACAGATGCATGGAAGCTCGAAAATTTAGTGCCTCACTATGTTATATAATGCAGGGGCATTATGCCCAAGACAACTTTTGTACATAAATAAATGTAAAGGGGAGTCTCATGTTTTATTTCCATATGAAATTATCCATAGTTGAGCTAATTTAGATAATTTTTAGAGAAAATGTAACTTCCCAATTGATTAATGGGCACCTAAAGAGATAGTCAGTTTGAGAAGTTAAGCTAATTCTAGGAGTCTGTCTCTGTCTGTCAGAGTGTTAGTCTCAGAGTTAGGAATTTGAAGAGTTTGTGAGTCATCGAGAAATTCGAATCGATTCATTGTAATTGATATAAAAATAAACCTCCATGATAGAGTCGATATCCCTGCACAGAAGACCTACAAAGAGAACTGCATAGAGCTGCATAGGAAAGAGGAGGCCATTGTATCGAAGATCTGGCCAAGGACCAAGAGACTGTAAGAAATTTCATTTATATAAGGAATCTGTTAGTATTATATGTGTGTTTATTGAGTAAGGTTTCTGTGTGTGAATATATGTACGCATCCTGGTGAAAGATAATTGAAATCCCGTGGTAATTAAGAAACCCTGTGATGAGGTTATGTGCATATAGACTGGTTGAGTTCTCGGTGGAACACGAGCTAATGACTCAGGACTTATGAGCATTGGCGAATTCCACAGATAACTATGTCAAACAGTTGGGGAATTTTTGTATAATCAGTTCTGTGAAAAGAGGGCGAATTAGGTTAATGACATTCTCGTGCGCCTATGGTAGAGCAAGGAGATGCTATGCTCGAACCTTTGTGAGCTAGGTAAAAACTCGTAATGAGTGTTGTGAATGTGTAGGCAATTGAATGAACCAAGGAATGGTGTATTGATTTGCAAAGTCGATACTAACCTTGTCGGAACCATAAGACATAAACTATGGCATATGTAATCTGTTGTGTCTCCTCAAAACGGTCGTGCCCGAGTTTGTTTGCTATGGCCGTGCAAAGGATGAACAATGAGGCAGAGTTCAATGGCAGTTAAGGCGTTGGTAAGAGGAGGAAACCTGGAGTAAGAGTATTCGGAACCTTGAGGACTGCACAGTAAAGATGAGTATCTGGCATATCACACCGCCTTTGTACGGTAAGCGGTATTCCCCATTTGGATGCGATCAGTGTCATAGGCTGACACGTGGCCTTGAGAAGTTTTGAAAACCCACTCTCATCGCGAGTTAACGATCGTGCAACTAACTCGCGCGATATCCAGTTGGATCATTGGATCATCAAGGCCAGAGCGATGTATTATCCACCGTTGGATGTGGAAAGGCTGCTAGCTCTGGGCCCCATGCGTATATACTTCGACTATTGTTGTCCTAACCAACGTTCAATGGAGGTATGTGCGGTTTTTTTCATTGAAAAAAGTTTATTCATATTTATGTGTCCAAGCCTCATATGAAGTCCCAGTTATAAAGTGAATGCCATCACTAAAGGTTAGTGGGGTCCGATCTTATTATATGATTGTTTATATTCGAAGCATTGTGGGGTGGTTTATTATATTAATATTTCACGGTCGAATTATGTTCATAAAAATTGGAACGCCCACAATTCATAACAAATATTGGAGATTTACTGTCTTGTTTTAAAGTTTCATTTTTTTTAAATTGAACCTGCCATCGGTATACCGATGCTTTGTAAGCATCACTCTTCCGATGACTTATAAGCGTCGGTCTTCTGAAGTTTTGAACGATTTCCATTTTCGTTGGTCTTGTGACGTCCCTCGATATTGCAACAGTTCTTCCTGGCATCGGTATTGCGACACTTTTGGAAAGCATCAGTATTGTGATGCTTCTGGAAAGCGTCGATCTTGCGACACTTTTGTAATGCGTCGGTCTTGCAACACTTTTGTATGGCGTCAGAATTGCAACAGTTTAGAAACATCGGAAGAGTGACAGTATAAAAACATCGAAAGAGAGACGTTGAAAACGTCGGACCACATTTTGTCGGAATTGCGACAATTTACAAACGTTGGAAGAGCGATGGTTTGGGAAACGTTAGAAGAGCGACGCTTGCTTGGAAGCAATGGAAAAAGTGTTGGTATTGCGACACTTTGTCAAGGCGTCGGAATTGCGACATAATGGCGAACCACGTTTTGTCCGTCCTCGAACTGTGGCTCTTGCGACGACTATGTGTCGGAATAGCGACGAAGTGGCCGTCGGATATTGGGTCAAATTTTCTAGTGTAAGTGCAAGTGCAACTCATTTGTTTGAAATTATTTATAAAGTAAAATTTGAAAGGTGATGATTTAAAAATATAGAATTAGTAAAAAAAAACCAAAAGTGTATATTAGTGGTACAAATCACTTGCATACTTATGATATTCTAGATTAACCTTCATCAAACTTATTGATGCCTTCGATGCCATTTTCCCTTACCCTTTTATTTTGGGATTCGATCCAATTAAATTTTCATTCATGTGAATAGTTCAAAATGAAAAAAATCAATTAGTACATTTATTTTAATGAAGAAAATGGGGACTCTTGAAAATATTTATAAGAAAAAGGAAAATGTGTTGGGCTCAATTGTGAAATTGGTATTTGGCCGGCCTCTATTTTAAGTTAAATTCAATTTAAAAATCATGATCTTTTGACACCAAGATAAAGAATAAATAAATTGATTTAGAAAATTTCCCCTGCTTTAGTAAATGAGTTTTTTAAAATATGATTTTTTAAAAATAGTTAAATGAAAAGGAGTTGAATCAAATAAAAATGAAGGTTGTATCATGCGTATGGTTATGAGAAAAATAAATTTGATACTTAGGACCAATTCCTAAATTAGCATATGGTTTGAGACAAATTAGGACCAAATCATTATAGGGAAAGGTTTGAGACAAAAACAAACAAAAACTTAAACAAAATATGAATACAGAATTTAAGGAAAAGAAAATGGTGATGTGAATCGTTATTAGGAAGTTTAGGTTAATTTCGAGATCAAGACAATGATAGAGAAAAGAAAGTTATAGGAGTCTCAATTGAAATATATATCCTGATTTTTAAATAAAGGCTATTAGGGTTGGAATATAAACAATATTAAGTACATAAAATCAATAATGAAAAGACATCAAATTTAAAATGGGAATAAAACATCAAGCATAAAGATAAGAATAGAGATAATTCAAAACCAAGGAAGTAAATATTGAAGGTCTATATAACATAAACATATAATGTATCTATACAAAGAAGTTAAATTCAATGTATAAATGGAATACACTTATTCATAATAGTAACCAGTCTAGATCCATCTTAAATCCAGATCTATAAAGTGCCGAGAGGGATCAAATATCTCGAGCTGCAAAACCTCTTTTTTGAGTGAAAAAACTTAAGAAAGGTTTGCAACTCGAGAGATTTGATCCCTCTTGGCACTTGACAGATCTTGAGTTAAGATGGATCTATGCTAGTTTCAGTCGTGTGCAACTAAGGAAAACCTATCGATACTATGAGGAACCTATGCTTAATTTTATCAATAACATGTGAATACATATAATACTAATGTAACCATTTTAAATATGCTAAATATGTCCGAGATTTATTGAGTCATTTTAATTTTAATTTTCTTAGTTACCTCAGTTTGCTGATTGATAATATTGTAAAATAACTTTAATTATGAAATAAAAATATTGAATGCAAAGTGACAATGTAATAATACTGAATGATAGAAACTGTGAATAATAATAATGTAGTCAATTACGAACAGTCTTCATTGTGATCGATCTCATACTATTTTCTTCTACTATTCTTATTTTCACCCTTGTTAGTTTTGTCATATTTTCATATTGATTATATGAAAAGGACAGATTGAATAATAAACCATTTAAATATTTAGCTTGAGTTGTTGTAGTAAACGTCATACCTTCTCTCTCTTGCTCTCCAATATTAATAGGTTTAATTACTATAACATAAAAATCAATGTACATTGTCAATAATGTTTTGTTCTTACACTGAAATCATTGCATACTATTAATCCAATGACTTTAAAATGGATGCACTGTCATACATCAAATTACATCAAATCAGAAATCAACATATACACTGAAATCAATGCATCTAATCCAAGAAATCAAATAATAATAGAAAAAACATCTACACTGAAATCAATGCTAATGAAAGTAATCAAATATGATTATAAATCAACATCTACACTCAAATAAATGCGTCTAGTGAAAGTAGGAAAATAGGATTAAAAACCAACATCTACAGTGAAATCAATGCATCTAGTGCAAGCAATCAAATAGGATTAGAAATCACCATCTACACCAAAATTAATGCATTTAGTGCAAGCAATCAAAGAGGATTACAAATAATCTATATTTAAATCAATGCATCTAGTGCAATCAATCAAATATAATTAGAAATCAACATCTACATTGAAATTAGTGCATCCAGTGCAAGGAATCAAATAATATTAGAAATCACCATCTACAATGAAATCAATGTATTTAGTGAAAGAAATCAAATAGGATTAGAAATCACCATCTACACTGAAATCAATGCATTCATTGTAGGCAATCAAATATGATTATAAATCATGTACATTGAAACCAATTCATCTAGTGCAAGAAATCAAATATAATCAGAAATCAACATCTACATTGAAATTAATGCATCTAGTGCATACAATCAAATAGGATTAGAAATCACCATCTATACTAAAATCAATGCATTTGGTGTAAGAAATCAAATATGATTAGAAATTATTTACATTAAAATTGATGCATCTAGTGCAAGTAATCAAATATCATTAGAAATCAACATCTACACCAAAATCAATGCATCTTGTGCAAGAAATCAAATAGGATTAGAAATCACCATCTATACTAAAATGAATGCATCTACCCAAAGAAATATTCTTCCCTCTCTCTCCCCCCATATATATCTATATCTCCCTCCATCTATCCTTCTTTGTCTCTTTATCTCACCCCGCCGAACACACGCTCTCTCTCACTCCATATCTATCAATTTCTTTGTCCCTCCCTCCTCTCCATCTATCTATTTTTCTCTTCACTTTACATATGTATCTCTATCTCCCTCTATATCTCTATATCTAGCCCAAAACATACACTCTCTTTCTCTAGTATATCTATCTATCACTCCCTCCTCCTCCTGCTCTCTCTCTCTCTCTCTTCCCTCCCTCTCCCTCACTTCTATCACTCTTCCATCCTGCTATCATTTCTCCCTCTCTCTCCATATTCCTTATCACCCCCCCCCCTCTCTCCAAATTTCACCCTCTATGTCTTTATTATTACCTACCTCTCTCTCCCTCTCCATATCCATATCTCTTTCCCTACCTATCTTCTCTCTCTTTCTTCCTTTCATTCCCACCTCTCTCTCTCTCTATCTTCACCTTCCAACTTTGTTACCATATGAATCTCTCTCTCCTTCTCCCCCCCCCTCTCCCCATATCTCCTTGTTTTCCTCTTTATCTCACCCCTAGACATATGCACTCCCTCTCCATCTATCCCTTGTCACTCCCCCTCTCTATCCACTCTCAATATCTATGTCTTTATTCTTCCCTCCCTCTCTCCCCATCTAGCTTCATCTCTCTATCCCTCCTTCTCTCCCCCTCCAACTACATATTTCTATCCCTCACTCTCTCCTCCTCTCTTTCAAGTCCCCTATATTTTCCTTCCTCTCTCTCCCTTTCTCTCCTACCCACCTTTCTCTTCCCTCATCAATCTCTCTCTCTGTCTCACCCTCTCCCTATCTCTCCTACAATCCTCTCTCTTCCCCATCACTCTCTTCCTCTCTCTCATCCTTCCCCTCTCTCCCTTTATCTCTTTCCTCCTTCTATTTCCCCCCGCCTCCCGTCCACCCATGACTCGCTCCCTCTCTCTATCTCTCTCTCTGCCCTCCAATCCTCTCTCTTCCCCCATCACACTATCTCACTCTCCAACTATGTTACTATATCCCTCCCTTTCTCCTTCTCTCTCCTTCTCCCCCCCTTGTCTCCATCACTCCTTATATGTCTCTTTATCTCACCCCTATACATACACATTCTTTCTCCATATCTCCCTTGCCACTCCCTCTCTATGTATTTCTTCTTCCTTTCCTCTCTCCACCTCCAATTCCATCTCTCTATCCCTCCTTCTCTCCCCCTCCTCTCATCCTTCCTCTCTCTCCATTTCTCTCCCACCTCCATCTCCCTTCCCTTCCATTTTCTTTCTCTCTTTCTCTTTCTCTCCCTCTCTCTCTCTCTCTACCCTCCAATCATCTCTCTTTATCTCTCTCCCACCTCCATCTTTATGTCTCACTGTCCCTCTCTTACCCTTCTCTAACTCTCACAGTCTTCTCCCTCTCCCCCTCTTCATTCCTCTTCTCCCATCTCCTTCAATTTAACTCCATTTATCCCTTGTCACTCCCCATATTTCTCCACCTCTATCATATATCATGATATATTAATATATATTATAATATAAAAAAATCCAAAATTATTAAATCTAATAATATTAATATTTTTATATTAATATTAGGTTTAATAATGTTTTTTTTTTCATGGTATTAATAGTAATTTGGTCCATGGAATTTTTCCCATAGACTTCATATATAATTAGATGTTGATTTCTAATCCTATTTGATATATTTTTATTTATTTACCTTACCTCTTTATACCTCTTTTATATTTATTTATTTTCCATATCTCTTTTATAATTATGGTATTTAGCCCATGGTATTTGTCCCATGGATTTCACCCATGGTATTAATAATAATTTGTTCCATAGGCTTCACCTAAATAAAATCTCTTTTTGATTTTTTGAAAATACAGAGTGGTTTATTCAGTAAATATAAAAAGAGGTTTTATTTATTTACAGTACCTCTAGTTTATTTATATTTTTATTTATTTACCATACCTCCTCAGTAAGTATAAAAAGAGGTTTTATTATTAACCATATCTATGGTTTATTTATATTTTTATTTATTTACCGTATCTCTTTTTTTAGTGTTAGTAAGCCTCTTCATATTTTAAATTTATATCATTTAAATTTACTTTTAATGATTTTTTAATTGCTCATTTATATAGTTATGTAAGTTATTGTTTAAACCAACATTATTTAGATTTTATTTTTTTAATTTTATTTATTTTTAATTTTTAACTTTTATTTTGGCTTCCGATATTCTTACACATTGCGATCATAGTAGAATACGCCTCTTGCCCCAAAAATTAAAGCTGAAATCAAAATTTTACTCAAAACATAGAGATATTATAAGTACAACAAAACAATAAAGTAACACCTAAGACTATTCTAGCGACATCACCATTACTTTTAATATATAGATAAATTAACTATTATACCACCAAATGTCATATTGTCTTTATTATAACCTATGGAAATTGGAAGGGGTATGAATTTTTCAACAAATAAAAATTATATCAATCTCATGGTGAAGATTGAAGAACAGAGGGACAAAGTTAAGTACAAGTTTGGTGTTTATTGATAAACAATAAATATTTGGTTTAACAAACATTTATGAAAAATGTTTAGGACGGGAAATATTGTTATAAAGCGGACAAAATCAATAATCCCTAAAAGAAAGCATAAAAAGGTTCAACATCCATGGCTTCGGCCATTTTATCTAGATAAAAACTGTCTTGGCACGTATCGAATACAAAACATGCTATTAGAGACATAGCTTCTCCTTATAAATCGGCATCTTTTGGAAAGATAGTTTTGGTACCATGAATTTTTCTCTCGGAATGACTTCTTACCTTTATGGATTTTATATTTGATCCTCAATGCACACTTAAAAAAAAAAAGGAATTAAGTATGAGACTTTGATATAAATAGGCACAATCACTAATTCTCACAATCTCCCATCTTAAACAAGAATCCTCCGACAATCTCCCATCTTAAACAAAAATCCTCTAATAAATATTCCATGATACTTGGAAGCCAAGATAGGCACACTTGGGACTTACCCAATGAATTGAACCCTAAATAATATGGAAATTAGAGGTGGTGGTTCATCCCATCCAAAGATCTTATCCATTCACCTTAGAGGATCACACTATATGAAGGGATTTGGTAAAATATTCCAGATTTAAAATATGTTTGAGTAAATGTTCAATACTTTCCGAATAACAGAAAACTATCACTATAGGCATATAAAATTAACTACTTTTCCATATATTATTTAAGAAAACGAAAATGAAAAGATTGGGATAAAAACATTGGGACATATAAATAACCCCATTAGGGAAAAAGTTGAGACCCCAGATTTATTGTTAGTTAAATATATCACTTTTTTATACTTGTATGTGGATTAAATCCTTATTGAAATTCTTCACTTCATGGTAAGAAGTTTCACATGCTAAGCTTTGGATTAGCTCTTTTTCGAGACTTCTTCATATTTCATCCTTTATTTCCTCCTTTATCAAGTTTTTTACCTTATCTTTATATAATTTTTTAAATTCTCATAGATTTAATTTAAGAAGGAAAATTCATTTCCATTGACATTGCTCAATGATCATCTTGATTTGAAAATTAGCCCAATTTTTTAATCAAGCTATTTATCAACTTTTTATATTAACTCAAACCTTTGATTATTCCTTTTGGTTTTATTTTAATGGACTTCCGTGAAACTTCATCACTCTCTTTTTAAAATCATCGTGAATTCCTACAGTAACTTTTGTGTGGAGGGGTCTCGATTTCATAATAAGTTGCAACCATTGAATCGACCCATCCCTTATAATGTTTTTAACTTATCATTTTTTTTTATCTATGGCATATTTTTACTATCAAAAAATATTTATCTTTTCAAAAAATCATCCAAATTATAATTTAAATTAGTTTTGAATTATTTTTTTAATCTCATAGAGTTTCGCTCATTAAACGTCTGACATATCATGTGCATTCATGTCATAGTAAATGTTGAGAGTTTTAATTGGTGAATTAAATTTCTTAATATTTAATTTTTCAATTTGGGCTCGTAAAGATGAGATGCACTTCACTTCTTGATTCAGGTTGTAGGTCAGAGCTTTAATGTTTCCTTTATAATGATTAATTCAAAAATGAGATGCACAAATACTCATAAAAACACAAATTGCAGAAAATACATCAGTTCATCATTCCAAAAAGGATCAATAATTGAATTTGACTGAGCACTTAACCCTTTACTTAATTCATCTCTGGATTGAATTGAAATCATAACTTAATTACTCTAAAGCAAATACCTAGTATTCAACAAACTTCAATTTAACAATTCAATATTTCTTGCAAAAATTCCAAAACCCTAATTCTAGCTTTCACAAGTCATACTCGAAAGAAACTGAAGAATTTAGTCTAAATGCATTGGTAAGATGATTTTATGTTCACAAAATCAATTTCATACTTACTGACTGTGCCTTCACTCAAACCCTAGGATGAGCACACTTCATACCTTAATATCATGTAAGAGATTGTGGTATCAATACTGGTTTGGATGCTTGTCTCGTGAACTAACCAATTAGAGTGAACAATTGATCTTTCAACCTACTCCATGGTGGTTTCAGTCACCAAACCCTAATTCTACTTTTAGAAAAACTAATAAAAATATGAACGGTTTAAGCACACGGAACTATACTTGGAAAACTAGCCTACTATTTTAGTTAACATCAATCAAGTCTTTAAACTTGACTCTAGAAAAATCACCCAACTCTTTAGTAATCATTACTCTGTTCTCATAAGAAAAAAATATAAGGTTGTCTACTTTGAAATCCAACCACTCACAAGTTGTACTAAGTATTGTAATGGGGACCACTTCAACCAAGAAACTAGGGTTTCTATCACACTGCTAATGAGAATTACAATAAGCAATCATTCAATCCTTTTAATTAATGTAACTAATTTGTCTAATGCTCCAGAGACTCAAATGAAAAGTCACTCTCAAACTGAATTGGAAAGACTGACAACTAAAAATCACTTAACCACACCTTGATCCTAAGCTAGAAATTCAAGATTGCACACAAGACTAAAGCCTAATTTGGTTTTATAAAGAAACGTAAAGATCTAATCTACTCACAACTCAATCTTGCACTTGAATTTTAAAACTCAAACTAGAATCCTAATATGGTCTACACACTAACTCAATGCTTCAAAAGACAAATAGAGATGGATGATGGCACTGAGAAATAACTGAAATACCTTGACTTAATTAACACACTGAAAATACGTTCTATAAATCATCTTACAAGCTTCACAATGTCTTACTATTGACGATCTAATTAAATCCTACAACTAGGCTAAAATGACAGAAAGAAAATACTATTTTAATTTCACATAGGAAATGGTAAAGGCTATGTTTTTACAGCAAGTGCAGAGACATTATTTCACACTTTGTTTATTTTAAATAGATAGAATTCCACTCTAATTGAAGAAATCAGCGAAACAATTTTAAAATCGAATAATGAATGTGGATTTCGATCTAATCTTATACGTATGCCTTATGGTTTGATTGGCATGCTTACCTCTGATATTAATGTAGGAAATGATATTGCCCAAAAAAAATGCACTTCTCAGCATTGCATTATGTTCAAATTCATATTTTTAAAAAATGGAATTATTAGTGTTATCGTTGAATTACTTCCAGTAACCAACAAAACTATAAAATCTGATGCATTCAATCCACTCTTTGCCTAGTTGATCAATCTCGGAGGTTTAGTCTCATCCCACGCATTTGCTAGGAGACATACAAGATTAATTTAAAAAACAAAATAAAAAATGGAATCCCCGTTTACAAGATTAGGGGCAACACTTGGAAAGTGTATCAACGCACACCTACAACACTAATTTCCAAAACCTGCACTATGAAATTCCTTTATGCACACACTTAATATATCCAGCTACGTGCCAATACATGAAACCATTAAAAAAAAAACACAATCCAATTTCGATGTCTGTGATCTCTCATTTCAACACAAAAGCTTTCAAAATGTTATTATTTGACTTCATGAGCGAATCTAGGAAAAATCTGAAATGTTGTCAACACACAACTCCACATTTGATCTAATTAATTCATCGTGATTATCATTTGAAGGGAGAGAGAGGTTTCACTCTGCGTTTGAATTGACACTGATACCTGTTCAATGGTTTTAATGTATGGGTCATAGTGCTACGATGAGGTATAGATTCATGTTAATTTGAATCTCTATGCTCCTTCACAATTCGATTGAGAGACTCCCAGTGAATAAGGATCAAACCAAATTTATAAAATCATTCATATAAGAAAATTCACATAAATGATATCAGAACGAGAAAGAAAACATTCGGTCATACCAGGAACGCAATCATACAAAGGAAAATTGAACTTGTAAGAAGTAATTTGTGTATATGATTAACTTAGATTAAAAAAAACACAATTATGAAATCCAAACGAATAGAAATTACACAGCGAATTGGAAATCTACCTACAATGAATCAAAACTTCCTAGGCTATGGTGGGCCCTTGCCATACCTGGGAAGTAAAACTTCCAGTAGAAAGAAAATTCTCAGAATGTTAGCTCAAGAAAGCAATCAAAACTTCATTCCATCAAGCTTAAATCAACACAGATCCATGATCATAATGAAGTAGTCTCGAATTAAAATAGAGTTTACAACTTTGGTCTGAATAGCAAGTAACTCAATGACCACTTAACTCCCTCCTCCCCTAAACTTCTTTGGATGAAATATTTATAGTCATAGTCAGAGAATTACAAATAGGAAGAGATCCATACAGATCAGATCATAGAGATTACTATGCTAACTAATTTATCTAAATCTGATTACATTCTCCATTCCAATCCTTGTTTCTCAGCAATGTTCCATTCATAGCTATGTATATAGGATGAAATTTATTCTAAAAGCTTTGATGTGCTGATCTATATTATTTTGAACTTCCTTTGACAAAAATTCCAAAATAGGGTTGTTTTGGGAGATTTTGACAATTCTGGAAATTTCTGAATTTTACATAAATTAGCCTCAATCCCCCCAAATATTTCCACAACCGTAAGTGATTTTGAAAAACTATTATAGGTGTAGTAAATTTGCTATACTGGGATAAAAACCCATGTGGCCGAATTTCTCATTTCTCCTTCCACTACATGGAAATTGAGGTGAAATTTGGCAGTTTATAATTTTTTTACAGTTTTGGAAAATTTGGGTAATTTCCTTCTAGAGACCCATATGAGTGAGTTGGGTGGAATCCAACTTATGGAGAGGTATCATAATATTATTTTTGATAATAACCTCTCCTGGATTCTTCAGAAGTGCGCCTAATGTGCCAAAGCCCCAAATTAGGCATCCTCATATTTAACTGGCTCGTGAGGAATTTCAGCGATGGAATTCTGTAATAAATGTACTTCAACAAAACTGTCATCATTAAAACATGACAAAATCATCTTTAATCATAGAGAAGTGAAGAAATTGATGATAATCAACCATAGCGAGTATTTGGCCAAAAGTGACAGAATTATGGTATAGCACGGGTTAAAATCCTAGGGTTTTAGGGTATAAACAATGATGTTTCATGATGAAAACATGGGCATATACCAGGCCCAATAGTAAAAAATATCCTTAATTTTACTACATATTGGAAAATATCTCTAAAAATCACATTATTGAACTCCCTACCAATATGATCCCAATACACTTTCTCAATTTAGAAAACCCTATGGTCATTATCTATTTTATCTATCCATTTTTTCATTAAATTTTTTTATATCCCTTTATATATTTTCATTGACTTTAAGCTTCATATTTTATACTTGTGAATATAAGAACCTTTTACTTCATATTATATGTTTAATATATCATGTCATTTTCTCTTAACTATAGATCTCAATATGAACACACATGGTATGGTATTGCTTGGCCAAATAAAAACCCATGAAAAACTTTGAATTTGAAATTTTCCTTAAAAACTCATTTTTGAAATCAATTCTATTTTCTTAATTGACCCCTCATCCATAAAACTCGTTGCCCAATTACTTCAATTAATAATAATTGAAATGGGGTTACCCTCACCTATAACATTCATAAGGGTTCTAATTTTTAGCATAAACTCTTATTCACATATTAATCTCCCTCAATTGTCAATAGTTCACACAATTAGAAATTTAGTGAAATAAAATTGACTTATCTAAATTATAAATCAACTAATACATATAAATATGTGCTTAAGTGCCACCTTTTCAACGCCATATGCTTAAATCATCACTTCTCAAACTCAATTAATGAAATGATTCATAAACAATGAAGTGTAATCACACATGTCACATATTTTAGTTCTGTTGGTTATTACCACAATATGAAAATATACACCATATTACTAATCGTGAAGAGCTTAGAACTCTGACCATTTCACTTCAAACATTTTACGAATGAAACCGTGCATGCAAACCACATTTTCAAATTCTGAACCGACATTATGATTATTCATTTAAGACCAGGGAATGTATCCGAGTCAGCAGAACGTGTAACTAAAATTGCTATGAAATTTCTATAAAATTTAAAGATATATCCAAATCAAATGGATTAAGAGAAATATTTTAATATCAATCAGAATAAAATTTTAAGATATATCCAACTCATATGGATTTAGAAAAATATTCTGATATCAATCACTTAGTTTCTATATATAACAATGTATACTCTTTCACCTTTTCTAATATTTGGTAGGAAATTTTATCTATTTCCCAAAAGAAATGGCTAAACGGAGAGGGGCCTTCAAGAAATATTTGTTATAAGTCAAACATAGGTCAAAGTACTAGAATATTTTAAGAAAATACTATCAACTAATAAAGCTAATTATTATATTTCTTATTCTATTAAATACATGTTCAAAATGTGGAATTAAGTAAATCTAATGGAAAGGAAATTATACAATAAAATTATACTCTACGGTTGAACATAGCCAATTCAAGAGATACATTGAAGTATGTGAATTATAATATTATTGAGTTGAGCTATAGTTTTATAGTTTTACAGAGTTAAATTTTGGTAAGTTTTGTTAGATAAAATTCTTCCCAAAATTTTGACTAGTTCACAAATTTTATAGAAAATGGATTTTGATCTCAAGTAATGGAATAATATATCTCATGGGTCATACGTGTAGGTGTACGAGTTGGAGAGCGATATTTCCTCCAAAAATAAAGGTATAAGAGATCTGAATGAGATAAATGAACCAACAATAAAGTGATACATTTATACTTGTCCTAGACACATAACATTAATTAGGGCTATACTACCTAAATTGAGGAACATGAGAAAAGGAAATGACAAAGTATCACATATTTTAGAGTTTCTCTTTATCTACATACCTTTTTTCATAGGAAACAATTTACTCATATTTTGAGGCATCGGTAGCTTTTTTGAGAGAATTGAAAACGAAACAAAATGCTTCTTGTAGTCATATAGGAAGTCAAATTATAGAGGAAATTGTAGATAACACAGAGAAAGGCTAAGAGACAAGTGGAATGTTAGGATAATTAAAGAAATCCAAATCCTCTTACATGGAATGAAGAAGGTGATAGAGATGACCAATAAGAAGGGATGGGCAACAAACAATCATCTAGGTGTTAAATTCAAATAAATAACTTCTCTTTTCTTATTTTTCCTATAAATAAAAAAGAGAAATTGTAAAGGTGTGTTCTTATGCATCTTGCATGCTTTTCTATGAAATTTCAATAAATGAGAAGCTATTATTTTGAAGACAAGATTAATTTCTCAAATGCGTGGTTACTAGAACTTTTTCTATTGATTCCCTAAATTTTAGAATAACATATAGTCATTTTATTTTATATTGTAGAATTTTATTACTAATTTTTTATTTAATTTATCTCACATTAGTTTCCCTATAACCTTAAGAATAGTACATACTAATTATTACCAATTTTTTTATTATACTCGGATATTGAAATTATCAGTTTTCTTTTCTGAAGTTTAAAATATTTTTTAAAAATTAAAAGCATAAAGATATTTTTTGCTATATTTATTTCATAAATTTTATTAATTAGTTCAAGGATCATTTTGCATCCTAGATATTAGACTAATTACATTTTATTTATTACATTCCTAAAATACAAAAATGGTGTACCATGTTACAAGTAATAAAACCCCACTAAAACTACCAAAAGATGGTTGGTCCAAATAAAAAATTTCCCTATACTCAAATTAAGGCCTAAAGAACGTAGCCTTAATAGTCAATGTAATTTTCTATTAGAGTGTCCCCTAACTCGTTACCTACTTTTGAATTTTCCACTATTGTAGGAAATGGGTGTGGGAATATCATGCACTAGCTTATACTCATTTAGGAGGAGCATTCTTTTGGGAAAACTATACAAATTATGATAGATATAACCATCTAGCAAAAATCGTAGAGGATCGTAGAAATGTACTATTAGTCGTATACCTAAATGTGAAGTTCCTTCTATGAGACTCACTATGAATACCATGATTTTGCTCAAGGAGTCTCAAGGGAACTTGCCTTTTTCTATCTAGTTTCTTATGTTATTGGAAGTTTTTCTCGCTAAGAGATGTTGCACCAAGACAAAGTGTTTTAACCAAACAAAATCCCATTAATAAATTCATGGGACCTACGAGAGAAGAGTTAAAGTGAGAACAGTTAAAGTGAGAACATTAAACTATTAGGGTTGGTGATTAATAAGAACCTAAGGACCCAATAATTAACATGTAATGTAAACTCTAAATTAAATTATTCTTTTAAAATTAGTAAAAAAAAATTATTCAAAATATGAAAGTCTAAATTAATATTTTTAATTCAAATTTTCCAAAAAAAAATTATATATAAAAAATTATATTAATAAAATTATATGTATCAATGGTTAACATTACACAATTTTTTAATTTTTTAATCCATTTTTGTAGTGAAAATGACTATACCATCATTCTAAATTATAATTTTTGAAAAAAAAAAAAAACATCCATTTAAAACTTCAAAGTCAATAATATCTAACTTATCATATACATCAATAATTAATATGCAATTGGACATATAATTACTCTTGACGTTATCATAATCGCCCTTTTATATATAATGTTTATCGCTAGCATTATCATAATCAACCTCTTTTTTTAATTATTAAGAATTTAACGATATATGATAACTAATATTTACCGAAATAATACCATATTAATTATTTTATTAGATATATAATATTTGAGAGTGCAAGCTTCTGTGATCCATAACATATTAGATTATAAATCTTTCGGGAAATCACATGAGAATTTTAGGACCGACGTGTTTCGAACTATCAACTGTAATTCATCATCAGGATAATGAAGAATGGCTGATCAGACACACCTATTTATACCATGAGGAGAGAAGCAACGGTCAAAACCCAAAAACGGTTAAAATCAAAATTAATTGGTCAAAAATAAAAATAGAAATAAAAACAGAAAACATAACAAACCCACCCCTAAAAATACTAGTCAAAACTAGAAATAATATAAAACCAAAACCAAAAAACTAAAATAACCCCAAAATATAAATAAATAAATAGATAAAAATAAAATAAAAACACAAATCCAATAAAAGTAAAATTCCTCATAAACGAAATTAATCTATAAAACAATAACGTTCAATTAGGATAAAAATAAATAAATAAATAAATTAATTAAATATAAAATAAAATAAAATTATAAATATAAATAAATGAATAAAAATAAATAAATAAAATAATCTACCAATAAGTAAACTAATAAATAAAATACTGACAAATACATAAAATTAGGATTAAAGATAAACAAATAAATAAATAAATAAATGAATTGAATTGAATTAAATTATATATAAAATAAAATAAATAAATAAATAAAAATAAGTAAACAAATAAATAAATTACCAAAAATAAATTAATAAATAAAATGCTAATAAATACATAAAATTAGAAATAAAATTTTTGAGTTAAAAAAAAAATAATAAATAAATAAATAAATAATAATAATAATAATAAATAAATAATAATAATTTATTTATATATATATATATATATATATATATATATATATATATATATATATAATATTTTAAAAATATAAAAATTAAGGAAATAACCAAAAATTAATAAAGAAAAACATTAATAAATAAAATCAAAACTAGAACAAGAATAATAAATTATAAATATCAAATCATATACTAATAATAATAGGATAAAAATAAAAATAAAAGGACCTTTACAAGGAGTGAAGAGATGGAATCCAGCACCTGCTAACCTTCCATCCATCATCCCTATTTAACGTACAAGGCCTCTTCTCAATCTCTAACGCCTCCCTAAATTTTCGGTGATGGAAATGATCCACCCTAGCAAGGACTCTAGCATCTCCCAAACAAATATGATGCTTCGTCTTCTCCGTATGTTCCGCTAGCGCTGAGGACTTGGTTCTACCAAGTCTAATATCTGCAGAATGCTCTTGGATCCTCTTATTAATCGATCGACCAGTTTCACCAATGTAGGGAGTCCCACAAGAGCATGGGATCAAATAAACACCTTTCATGCTTTTAGGGTCCAACTTGTCCTTAACCGATTTAAGGGAGCTCCGAATGGTGTTTAAAGGTTTAAAAGAAGACGAGATCTTATGCTTCCTTAAAATCCGAGTGATCTTGTCAGTAGTACCTTGAATAAAAGGTAAATGAACTTTACCAATAACATCATCCATCAACAATTTTTGCCTAGGACCTTTGCTCGCCTTCATGAAAGCCTTCAACCCCTGACTCCTATTATACCCATTTTCTTCGAAGACCTGAAGGAGATGGGCCTTTCCCTCATCTAAATGATCATCATCAAAAATTCTAAGAGCTCTCGTAGCTAAAGTGTTTAGGACTCCAATTTTTTGAGCAGGAAAATAATGAGAATCAGAGTGAAGATACTGCTCCGTGTGCGTCTTTTTCCGAAAAACATGATGCGAGAAAGAGCCATTATTATTTCTCGAGATGAGAACATCAAGGAAAGGAAGGCTCCCCTCATTCTCTGATTCCATAGTGAACTTAATGGAATCAGATTGATTATTCAAGTGCTGATGAAATGCCTTCAATTCTTTCTGTCCATGAGACCAATTGATGAAAGTATCATCTACAAACCGCTTCCAAACCTTGGGTTTTAAGGGAGCAGACGCTAAAGCTCTCGATTCAAAATCTTCCATAAATAGATTGGCCACTACTGGCAAGAGCGGGGAACCCATAGCGACACCACAGGTTTGCTCATAAAACTCTCCTTTAAAACTAAAAAAGGTAGAAGTGAGGCAAATTTCCACCAAATTAGCGGTATCAAGATCAGTGATACGCCTGATAACTTCTACTGCCTCCATGATACGAATGTTCGTGTAGAGAGACACAACATCAAAACTAACCATAGAGTCATTAGGCTCACAAACCCAGCTTTTTAACTCTTGAACAAAAGAAGTATAATCTTTCACGAAAGAATCTGTCTGACCAACAAGAGGCTTAAGCTTGCGGGCTAAATACTTAGCTAGGAGATAAGTGGGCCCACCAATAGTATTAACAATGGGTCTAATAGGAACACCCTCTTTATGAATATTGGGGAGCCCATAAATCCTAGGGGTGAGAGGATTTCTTTCAATAAGCTTTGAGCTAAAGGAACCCACAGTGCAACTTGATTTAATAGCACTGGCCACAATCTTCGAGACTTTATTAATCGAGTTCTTAGAGAGCTTATTATAACTCCCACTATTACAGAAATGGTCAAGCATCTTAGCTTTATAATCATCCTTATTCAAGATTACAGAAGCGCCACCCTTATCACCCTTGAGGACAACAATATCAGGGTTTTGATTAAGGGCTTTAAGAGCCATAAATTCAGCTTTGCTAACATTGCTCCTCGGAGGCTTAGCTTTCCTAAGAGCCACAGCACAATCCTGCCTAATGACATCCTGCAAGCTTTCCGATAAACCTTTAATACCATATTCTATACTACAAATAATATCATCACGAGGAATTTTTCTAGGAGCAAGAGCGAAATTAAGGCCCTTACCTAATAA
Organism: Pinus albicaulis; assembly: GCA_034641835.2. Classification (NCBI taxonomy): domain Eukaryota; kingdom Viridiplantae; phylum Streptophyta; class Pinopsida; order Pinales; family Pinaceae; genus Pinus; species Pinus albicaulis. The sequence continues at coordinate 936,423,565 of CM076573.1, forward strand.
AGAAAGAACAGAGGAATCAAAAGAGAATCTAGAGAGATTAATAACTTTTTTATTATATTTATGACTATAATTATTATTTTTATTGTTATTACTACTAAAGATGTTATTAATATTATTATTACTAATATTAATATTATTATTATAATTATTCTTACCAATATTATTATTATTATTACTATCACTAATGCTATTATTCTTACAAGTATTGTTAACTTTATTAATAATAATATTATTATCTTTGTTAATCACTGTATTAATATTAATATTATTATTGTTATTAATAATGTTATTATGTTTGCTAATATCAATATTAATATTAAAAATATCATTATTGTTTATATCATCAATATAATTAGAATTAGTATTATTTTTATTATCTCTATCTATATCAATTGGAATATCATTATTATTACTTTTATTATTTATATTGTGATTATTAATGGTGTTAATATTGTTATTAATAGGAATACAACTATTAATATTCTTATCAACGGTACTATTTTTAGTAATAGGACTAATATGTGCGCCGGTATCAAAATCGTTATGGTTTGATCTATCACTATTACCAAACCTACCAACGTTATTAAAGGTTTTACCAATACTCATAAATGAACAAGGACCAAACCTGTTCGTGCTATCAAAAGAGGACCACGGCAATGAGACACTATCATCCTGAGATCCTTCGGTTTTGATCGCGGAGGAACCATCTATATTAATATTTTATTATTATTATAATTATTTATTATTTTATTAGATATATAATATTAATCTTTTACTATTATTATAATTATTTATTATTTTATTAGATATATAATATTAATATTTTACTATTATTACCATTAACATCTATTATTATAGCTAATATCTTTTATTTTTTTTAATTAATTTCTACTAACACAAGATTCTAAAAATTGATTTACTCTATGATCACTATTAGTTTAGTTTTGGTCAATACAACTTATAATGTTTAACATTGAAAAATAAATATTTATTTTTCAGTATTATTAAAAAATCTAATTTTCAAAAATTTGATTGGACCATAACTTGAAGGCCTTATTGCAACTTTTGCACAATATAATTCCATGTTAATAATTTCCTCACACATTTTATGCCATAATTTATCGATATAATTGTTGAACCCTTAGTTAAACTGAGAGGGGAGGGGAGGGGGGGGGGGGTGAATCAATATAACACATTCAGGAACTTTTAAAACTGACCTTTGAACTTATTTACAACTTAATTTCATGATCAACTTTATATATGAACAATCTTAATATGTGACCAGCAAGTATTAAGATAATGTGACAGCAGACTTATTATGAGAGCATAAAGTATTAAGCAGATTGAATAAACCATATCAACAAATAAACATCACACACAGAGACAATAAATATAAGTGGAAACCCATAAAGGGAGAAAACCACATCTTATTATTTTTGTGATGCAAAGGCAAGCTCCAACTCCCTCTCACCACCGATTTTCTGTAGGCACCAACCTATAGGAGGCTCCAACCTCAATTCCGCAAGCTAAAACTTGCAAGGAAGCTCCAACTCCCATCAATTTTCTGCAGGCAGCAGCCTACAGGAGGTTCCAATCTCAGTCAGCTACAACTAACATCTATCAAGATATAACTTGATAGGGAAGCTCCAACTTCCTCACTCTATCAAAAGAAAACATTTGCTTATTTACCTTGGATATTAGCTCTGTTCTATACCTTCTTTATTGTTGTCCTCCAGTCTTCATATCTGTCTTATATCATGTCTGACTCTTCTCAGCATCTCTATCTGCTCCACCTTCTTCTTCTTTTCTCTGCTTCAATTCTGCATTCTCTAAACTCCTTATGCATATCTATGAGATATCATTTATAGAGTTCCCCTCTTGACTGTTTGTATTCTACAGAGAATTTGGAGTGAATAGCCACGACTCTTCGGCTTCTGCCTTCTCATTCCTTTGTCCAACTCATTTAGAAAAAATATAACAATATGTACAAATTTCAATATTACAGTGGGATTTTTGTTTTCCTCTGGAGACTTGCCAGTGCATAACAAACAATATAAAACCAATTAAAACATTTACATTCATTTTCATTATGGATTTCAAATCAACCCATTCAGTTTTTGAATCACTGCGTGTTTGTCTTTTCTGCTGCCATAGTGTAACTGTTATGCATATTCTCCTGCATTTTCATGCCTATAAAAATGTCCTGTGTCTTTTTTAGTTTCTGTCATGTAACTATTCTATATACCTCTGTTTTCGGTGTATGTACACCTTATAGAATTCTGAACATCTTTGGACTTTGGATTAACCTCAAATTGTAATGTGGCGCAACAATCATATATTACATCCATTATAATCTTCGCCCTTATTTAAAACAACCCATATTTTTAATCTATATGCGGAGGCTCCTTTTAACATAGAAAACACCCTTTTGAGCCCACTAGCCAAGCTTTTCTTATTCTCTGATGCGATGAGCCTCCTCCAAGGATTTCTGATTGCGATTACTCCTCTTTCGATGGTTCCGATGTGATTGATCGCAATTGCAAACTTCATTAACATGTTCCGCTATTCTGCCTTTACTATGATGCGATTGATGCCTTTGCGATGGTTTTGATGCGATTAATCGCAATACCAACTTTCAATGGTATGTGCCACAGCTCTGTTTTACTCCGATGCGATGGTTCACTGTTCACATATATATATATATATATATATATATATATATATTGTTTCATATATATATACTTGCCGCTTTACTACCTTTTACTCTTCAACTTTGGTTAAAACTCGGAATAACATATACTAACCTTTTCTTTTGTATGGAGCCCACATTACAACTATACTCTGCCTCATTTATTTTCCAATTGCAATCGTAACATTCAGAATGCTCTTATGCCTTCGGTCATTTGATTGTCATCGATGCAATTCGTGACTGTCCCACCATGTAATCAAGTGACTCATATCCGTCGTCCATCCTTCAGCAAATCCGACGGCTGTCATTCGATTGCTCAATCGCAATCACGATTTTCAATTTTTTCATCTCTCGTTCTCTCGTTCTTCACCAATGTGATGGTTCAATGTGGACCCTACTAGGCATATGCAATGCTCTTGCATTTTTATATACCAACCAACCTTTATATCCAGAGTCTTATTTATAATTGGCGCATTTCCTTCTATCGAACTTTTGGTTAAACTCATAATCAACCTCATCTTATAATGTTTCGCTTGTTTTAAACCCAAAGTATCTCCATTACACATATATGTAATGGTCACTCTTAACAATAATTATTTGAATAACATTCATATATTCCCATTAACATATATCCACCCATAATATATAGGTCAACATCTATATATATTCCGATTTCCTTTCACACATTATTATAATATACCTGCATACAAATTCATTATGCAAGGTTCAGATATATATATATATATATATATATATATATATATATATATATATATATATATATTATAGCCGATTTCAACAAATGTTAAGAACCATTATAACAGAGTCTTGACTTAGCTTTAACCCCAATGAGAACACATACAATGTCTTCGGGCCCACCTTCATCCATGCTGTATTAATATATACTATGTCTTCAGTGTAACATTATAACTGTATTTCACCATCGTATTCAATCACCTTTGAAATGAAATTTCACGGCTCACAATTTTCAAGCATTCCACAATTACAAATGCCCATAGGTTAAAAGAAATGTCCAGGGCCCACAGCAACATAAAACGTACCTTGCCACTAATCTTCATCCATCGTGCGATACAGTGACCATTGGATTTCCTCTGCTCCAGATGGAACGACTATAGCTCGTATCACATTTTTTCTTCCTCCTTGGGTTAGTCCTCCAAAATTACACGATGTAAATGGTATTCAAATACCACTTATTGCCACGCATCGAATGAATACCCATATCGCATTAAAAAAAGGTGAAACCACTTACCACCTCCAAACTCACGCGATACTATTGGTATTTTCACCCCCTGTTTCGTTGTTCATGCAAGGTTCCGCGTGCTCTGGCTCAAGGTTCTACACTACATGCTATCAACAATTCAATTCTTTGTGTTATAACTTCATTTCGTCAACAGTTCAACACTGCACTTCCACATGTTAAGAACACACAGCTGTATCAAATTTCCACTGTGCATTCATGGTCCGATCAACCTTGGATTTCCTTTTTCTCTGCACTTATGAGTTCACTGTGCCCAACACTTTGTTAAACAATACCCAAGCTTTTCTAATTTCAAATGGTGAAACACATTTAAGGTTCCGACATACACCCTTTTCGGTCTTTGAATCTTCCGAGCACAATGTTATTCTATTATAACCTAGGGTTCGACCTTTTTACACCAACACCAAACCAATAACCTTTTTACAGTTACTGTGCATGACAGTTCACAGGCAGTGCCTGTCAGTGCATGACAGTTTCTCTGTTTCTCGGTATTATTTGTATCCTCTGAAACCTGGGTTTCTTCTTTTTCCTTCCCTGCTTCTTTAAATGGCCATGTCTTTGTTGTTCAACCCTATTTACATCTTGCTGCATCTTTTGCTATATCTCTGCTTCAATGCTACTCTCTTTGCCTCTCTCTTCTTCTATGCTACTCTCTTTGCCTCTCTCTGCTTCTATGCTACTTTCTTTGCCTCTCTTTGTTGTTTCAAGTGTTCCTTATTTGCCATCTCCTTTGCCATAAATGACAACATTTCCAATAGTCAACCCTTTTAGCATTGATGGCAACACATACACCAATGATCCAATGCTTCCTCCGAATCGTCCTCTTCCTATCTTCTTTTTCTTGATTTTCCTCCCCCTTTTACATCAATGGCAAAGGGTTGCACATTACCTAGTGATGTTTTCAAATCTTGTCCATTATACTCTAATATTAAGGACCTGTTTCATGCATTGTTCACTTGCTCTGCCTCTTTTGTGATAGTCTTTGTTGACTGATCTCCCCCTGGAACGATGTTTTCTTTTCAGTTCTCCCCTTGGAATGATGCTTTGTTTTTATGTCAGAGAGTAGCATCTGCAGACACTACCCCTAGTTTGTCTCTCAGATATTCGAAAGGTCCTCTAGCAAGAGGTTTTGTGAATATATCTGTTGTTTGTTCTTTTGTTGGCACATATTCCAACTTCACTACTTTCTGTGCTACTTGTTCTCCGAGGAAATGGTTCTTGATTGGGATGTGTTTAGTTTTTTAATGAAGTACAAGATTTTTTGATATACTTATTGCACTTGTATTGTCACATTTGATGGAAATAGGTTCATCAATGCTTACCTTCATGTCTTGGAGGGTTTGTTTCATCCACATGACTTGTGTGCAACATGATGCTGCTGCTATGTATTCTGCTTCTACTGTAGATAAAGAGATAGATGTTTGTTTTTTTCTTAGCCATGCCACCATAATTTTTCCCAAATAGAATGCACCTCCACTTGTGCTTTTCCTGTCATCCACATAGCTAGCCCAATCTACATCTTTATATGCTGTCAAAGTGAACCTCTTGCCTTTCGTATACCATAGCCCATACTGTGCAGTTCCTTGTAGATATCTGAATATTTTTTTGACTGCTAGAAAGTGATTTTGTTTTGGTGCTTCTTGATATCTTGCCACAAGTCCTACTGCCAACATAATGTATGGCCTAGAAGCTGTTAAGTATAGCAAACTTCCTATCATGGATCTGTAATGTCTTTGATCAATATCTGTAGATCCATCATCAACACATAGCTTGCATCCAGTGATCATGGGAGTTGACACAGGTTTGCAGTCTTCCATTTTGAACTTTTTCAACATTTCTCTCAAGTATTTTTCTTGTGATATGAACGTACCTGAGTTATTTTGTTGGATTTGAAGTCCTAAATAGAAGTTGAGCTCTCCAATCATAGACATTTGAAACTCTGATTTCATTTCTTCAGCAAATTATTTTGTTAACTTTTATTTTTTGCTACCGAACATGATGTCATCTACATATACTACTATAATGAGGAGTTCATTTTCATTAGCCTTTATGTATAAATTGTTGTCTACTCCTCCTCTCTTAAAGCCTTCCTTTTGCAAGTACTTGTCTAGCCTTGAATACCATGCACAAGGAGCTTGTTTCAGCCCATATAGGGCTTTCTTTAATCTGCACACATAGTCTTCTTTATCTGTTAATGAGAATCCTTCAAGTTGTTCCACGTAGACTTCTTCTTCTATATCTCCATTCAGGAAGGCAAATTTCACATCCATTTGATATACCTTGAATTCATGGTAGCATGTAAAGGCCAAAAACATTCTGATAGCTTCCATTATGGCTACATGGGAAAATATTTCATGATAATCAACACCTTCAATTTGTGAACATCCCTTACATACAATTCTGGCTTTATTTCTGATTGCTTGTCCTTGTTCATTCATCTTATTCTTGAATACCCATTTTGAGCCTATGACATTTTTCTCAGTGGGTCTTGGAACTAATTCCTAGGTATTTTTATTCTCAATTTGGTTCGATTCTTCATTCATAGCATTCACCCAATATGTGTCCTTGCTGGCTTCTTCAAACTTCTTTGGCTCTATTTGTGATAACATAGCTAGGTATACCTCTTCTGTCTGTTCAGCTAGCTGTCTTATTGTCTAGACTCCTACACTCTTGTCCCCAATGATTTGATCTTCTGGATCGTTCCTTTGAGTGTATCTTAAGGGGCCTTTTGAGTTTAGTTCAGTATCTTCTATTGTCTTGCTTATTTCATCATCATCTTGGTTCTCTTATTCATGATCTCCTGGATGATTGCTCCAACCTGTAATTCTTGTCTTATCCGTTAGTTCTTCATCAAATCTTACATCAATGCTTTCCAAAATTTTGCAAAGTGTTTTGTTGTAGCACCTGTAACCCTTACTCTTGGATGCATATCCTAAAAATATTCCTTCATCTGCTCTTGCATCAAACTTTCCTAGATTTTCATCATTATTTTTTATGAAACACTTGCTTCCAAAGACTCTAAAGTGCTTGATTTATGCTGGTTTTCCATGCCATAGTTCATAAGGATTCTTGTCACTATTTGGTCTTAAATGAGCTTTGTTAAGAATATGCACAGCTGTGTGTACTTCTTCTGCCCAAAAGGTTTGGGGAATGTTACTTTCTTTCATCATGGCCCTGGAAATCTATTTTACAGACCTGTTTTGTCTCTCTGCCACTCCATTCCATCGAGGTGTACCTACAATTGTAAAGTGTTGTTTTATCCCATGCTCATTGAATAAGTCTGTAAAATCATAGTCTGTGAATTCACCTCCTCTGTCTGATCTTATGCCCTTTAGCTTGCATCCTATTTGATTTTCAGCCAATGCCTTGAATATCTTGAATTTCTCAAGTGCTTCCGATTTATATTTGAGAAATGCGACCCATGTCATTATGGAAAAATCATCTATTATTAGCATGAAATAGGATTCTCCACTTGGTTTCTTAGTTCTTGAAGGTCCACACAGGTCCATGTGTACAAGCTGAAGTGGCCTACTTGTTGATAGCTCATCTTTGGTCTTAAAGGATGTGCAGGTCTGTTTTCCTAATTGGCAAGATTTGCATATGGTATTTGAAGGCTTCTTTATTGATGCCATATCTCTGAATGCTTTATTCTTGCTTAGACTGATGATATGGTCGAAGTTAAGGTGTCCCAATCTTCTATGCCATAACCATGACTCCTCAAGTTTGCTAAGGTGGCATGCTTCATTCTCTTCTTTCACTATTTAGACATTACTTTCTGTTCGAACACTTTTGATCAGGGTCTTTCCTGTGGTGCTTGATCTTAATTCACATTCTTGTGCTCTAAAAATAACTTCACAGCCTTTATAACAAAGTTGACTGACACTCAGCAAATTTGATTTTAGCCCATCCACAAATAGTACATCTTGGGCATTTCCTCTGCCATTATCCAGACTCACTGTGCCTTTTCCTTTGATTTTCCTTGCTTTATCATTGCCAAAAGAAACATTTCTAGATTTCTTTTCATCAAAGGTTATAAACTTGCTTGTATCTCCAGTCATATGCTTTGAGCATCCACTGTCTAAATACCATTGGATTTTCAGATCTTGAGCTATTAGAGCTAGGTCACATTTATTTACCTTCCTTTTCCACTGCAAGCATCCTTTTGTTTGGTACCTTTTCTGAGATGATGGACGATATTCTCTGAAAGGACATTTTGAAGACATATGTCCACTCTTATTGCATACACATCATTTGATCATATCTTTAGCAGAATTATGAGTACGAGTAGACTCTCCATGATTCATAAACCTCCTTAATGTTTTGAACGTAAGTATTTTTCCATATTTTCTGCATTATATGATTTTATGGCCAAATTCCTTACAGTAAAAACAATATCCATAAAAACAATTTGCATACCTGATGAAGGGTTGTCTTCTCCATTTGTTTGCTTCAGGTAGTATTTTCACTTTTTGCATCCTTTGCTGGTTTGAATTAACTCTCCTTGTATGACAGTATGCAGTAATATGTCCCAGCTTGTGGCAGGCATAACAGGTGGCATTTTTCGTAGGGGGGAAGAATCTCTTTGATGGCTTCCAAAGTTGACATATTCAAGAGTATATGAGCCTTTTTCAGTTGATTGTTTATTTATTTCATTCTTTTTCATTTGAGGTTCCTTTTGGTTTTTGTCTACTTCATTGCAGGCTCCTTCTTCTGTAGGAATCTTCTAAGTTGCTTTATTATCCTTATCTACTTTTACAAAAATGATATTTTTGTTTTCCTTTTCTTTGCCTTTGCGTGATTCTGCTTCATAGCCTATCCCATTTTTTATCAGAGGAGATCTTTGAGCATCTAGAATTTCAATCAACTTGTCAGAGCTTTTCATTTGAGAATTATTTATTGACACTTTCCTTAGGGCATTTTCTGATTTCTTCCTCAAGCATACTACTTATTATTCCAATTTCTCTTGTTCCTAAATTTAATCCTTAATTTTCTTAATTAAAATGTCTTCTACCTTCTTGGCTTCTTCAAGCTCTACTTTCAACTGAATGAGGACTTTTGAATTTTTCTCTTCTCTTACATATTTGAGGAGAATGTATTTCTATTTTCTACACTTCAGTTTGAGTCTGTCAATTTCCTCCAGGGCACTTATTAGCTCCCCCTCAAGATCAACTTCACCTTCTTCCTCATCTTCTAGAAGGAATCCTTCCAGCTCTTCTATAGCCATTAATATAAATTCAGAGGTTCCTTCTTCACTTGAGGGTTCATCTGAGTCTTCAGATGCATTGCTGTCTTGTTGAGCATAGAAAGACTTTCTATTGAATATCTTCGTTTTCTACTAGTTCTTTGATATGGTTTTCTTTGATTCTTGAGTCTGATTCTGTGTTTTCTTATAAGGACACTTAGTAGCATAGTGTCCAACTCTTCCACAGTTAAATCATTTAAATGGAATTTTACCTTTATATTTACCTGAGTCTCTATCCAATTTCGTGACAAATTTGACCTCTTCTTCATGAGAGCAAGAGCATATATCTTCCTTTTCTTCTTTCTTCTTCTCTGTCTTAAAGGCTTCCTCCCTCACATTTCACTTCCTTTGTGGCAGTCTCATCTCATAGGTTGTTAGATTTCCAAGTAATTGGTTCATGCTCAACGTTTCCCAATCAGTTGTTTCTTCTATGGCAGAAACCTTAGGGTTAAAGCTGGGCGGAAGAGATCTTAGAGTCTTTTGTACAATTGCAACTTCTTTTATGGTTTCTCCTAGAGCTTTCATGTTATTCACAATTTCTGCAACCCTTAAGAAGAATCTGACAATGTCTTCATCATCATTCATTTTTATATTTTCAAACTCGGCTCTATAGACTTGAAGTTTGGTTGTCTTCACCTTTTTATCTCCCTCATGGATGTTTTCTAGTGTATCCCACATTTCTTTGCCAGTCTTGTTGTGCATTACTTTGATAGATTCTGCCTCACACAGGCCATTTAAGATTGCATTCATGGCCTTTGCATTAGCTACAAAATCTTGTTTGGCTTCTTTCTCTGAGTCAATTATCTTTGGGGCATATCCAAATTCCACAGCAACCCAAACTTATATTTCTAGAGACATTATGTATGTTCTTTATTGGTTGAGCTTCCTTCTTGACTAGCCATCCTGGGGACCTAGGATATCCTTTTAGTTGTTAAACTGATACAAAAGGAACCTCCTTTGATACCAATTGTTGAACCCTTAGTTAAACTAAGTAGGGGGGGGGGGGTGAATCATTTTAACACATTCATGAACTTTTAAAATTGACCTTTGAACTTACTTACAACTTAATTTCATGATCAACATTATATATGAACAATCTTAGTATGTGAGCAACAAGTATTAAGATAATGTGGCAACAGAATTATTATGAAAGCAACAAGTATTAAGCAGATTGAATAAACCATATCAACACATAAACATCACACACAGAGACATCAGATATAAGTGGAAACCCATAAAGGGAGAAAACCACATCTTATTATTGTTGTGATGCAAAGGAAAGCTCAAACTCCCTCTCACCACTAATTTTCTGTAGACACCAACCTACAAGAGCCTCCAACCTCAATTTTGCAAGCTACAACTTGCAAGGAAGCTCCAACTCCCATTAATTTTATGCAGGCACCAACCTATAGGAGGCTCCAACATCAATCAGCTACAACTGACATATATAAAGCTACAACTTGATAGGGAAGCTCCAAATTCCTCACTCTATCAAAAGAAAACACTTACTGATTTACCTTGGATATCAACTCTATTTTGTACCTCCTTTACTTCTGTCCTCCAGTCTTCATATCTGTCTTATATCATCTCTGATTCTTCTCAGCATCTCTATCTGCTCCACCTTCTTCTTCTTTCCTCTGCTTCAATTCTGCATTCTCTAAAATCCTTATGCATATCTATGAGATATCGTTTATAGAGTTCCCCTCTTGACTGTTTGTATTCTACAGAGAATTTGGAGTGAATAGCCATGACTCTTCGGCTTCTCCCTTCTCATTCCTTTTTCCAACTCATTTAGAAAAAATATAACAATATGTACAAATTTCAATATTACAGTGGGATTTTTGTTTTCCTCCGGAGACTTTCCAGTGCATCACAAACAATATAAAACCAATTAAAACATTTACATTCAGTTTCAATATGGATTTCAAATCAACCCTATCAGTTTTTGAATCACTGCATGTTTGTCTTTTCTGCTGTCGTAGTGTAAATGTTCTGCATATTCTCCTGCATTTTCATGCCTATAAAAATGTCCTATGTCTTTTTCAGTTTCTATCATGTACCTATTCTGCATACCTCTGTTTTCCGTGTATGTACACTTTATAGAATTTTTGAACGTGTTTGCACTTTGGATTAACCTCAAATTGTAATGTGGCCTGACAACCATATATTACATCCAATATAATCTTCGCCCTTAATTAAAAAAACCCAGATTTTTAATCTATATGTGGAGTCTCCTTTTAACATAGAAAACACCCTTTCGGGCCTACTAGCCAAGCTTTTCTTATTCTTCGATGCGATGAGCCTCCTCCAAAGATTTCTGATTGTGATTACTCCTCTTGCGATGGTTCTGATGCGATTGATCGCAATCGAAACTTTGAATGGTATGTGCCACTAATCTGTTTTACTCCGGTGCAATGGTTCACTATTCACAGTATATATATATATATATATATATATATATATATATATATATATATATATATATATATATATATATATATATATATATATATATATATATATATATATATATATATTGTTTCATAAATATATACTTGCAGCTTTACTACCTTTTACTCTTCAACTTTGCTTAAAAACTCAGAATAACATATACTAACATTTTCTTTTGTATGGAGCCCACATTACAGCTATACTCCGCCTCATTTATTTTCCAATCACAATCGCAACATTCAAAGTGCTATTGTGCCTTCGGTCATTTGATTTTCGCTGATGCGATTCGTGATGGTCCCACTGAGTAATCAAGTGACTCATATCCGTCGTCCATCCTTGAGAAAATTCGACGGCTGTCATTTGATCGCTCAATCGCAATCACAATTTTCAATTTGTTCATCTCTCGTTCTCCGCCAATTTTATGGTTCACTGTGGACCCTACTAGGCATATGCAATGCTCTTCCATTTTTATATACCAACCAACCTTTATATCGAGAGTCTTATTTATAATTGGCTCATTTCCTTCTATCGAAATTTTGGTTAAACTCATAATCAGCCTCATCTTATAATGTTTCGCTTGTTTTAAACCCAAAGTATCTCCATTACGCATATATGTAATGGTCACTCTTAACAATACTTATTTGAATAACATTCATATACGCCCATTAACATATATCTGCCCATAATATATAGGTCAACATCTATATATATTCCGATTTCCTTTCAGACATTATTATAATATACCCACATACAAATTCATTATACAAGGTTCGGCTTTATATATATATAAATGCATTATAGCTGATTTCAACAAATGTTAAGAACCATTATAATAGAGTCTTGACTTAGCTTTAACCCCAGTGAGAACACATATGACGTCTTCGGGCCCACCTTCATCCACGTTGTATTAATATATACTATGTCTTGAGTGTAACATTATAACTGTATTTCACCATCCTATTCAATCACCTTTGAAACGAAATTTCATAGCCCACAATATTCAAGCGTTCCACAATTACAAATTCTGATAGGTTAAAAGAAATTCCCGGGGCCCACAACAACATATAATGTACCTTGCCACTAATCTTCATCCATCACGCAATACAACGACTGTTGGAGTTCCTCTACTCTAGATCGAACGACTATAGCTCATGTTGTGTTTTCTCTTCCTCCGTGGGTTAATCATCCAAAATTACGCGATGTAAATGGTATTCAAATACCACTTATTGCCACGTGTCGAATGAAGACCCATATCGCATTAAAAAAGGCGAAACCACTTATCACCTCCAAACTCGCGTGATATTGCTAGTATTTACACCCTCGGTTTCACTGTTCATGCAAGGTTTCGCGTCCTCTGGCTCAAGGTTCCACACCATGTGCTATCAAAAATTCAATTCTTTGCATTATAACTTTGTTTCATCAACAATTCAGCACTGTGCTTCCACATGTTAAGAAAACACAGCTCTGTCAGATTTCCACTGTGCATTCAAGGTCCGATAAACCTTGGATTCCCTTTTTACTACGCTTACAAGTTCACTGCACCCAAATCTTTGTTAAAAAATACCCGAGCTTTTCTAATATCAAATGATGAAACACATTTAAGGTTCCAACATACACCATTTTTAGTCTTTGAATCTTCTGGGCATAGTGTTATTCCTTTATAACCTAGGGTTTGACCTTTTTACACCAACACCAAACCAATAAACATTTTACAGTTACTATGCATGACAGTGCACAGGCAGTGCCTATCAGTGCAGGATTGTTTCTTTGTTTCTTTGTATTCTCTGTATTCTCCACAACCTAGGCTGCTTCTTTTTCCTTCCCTGCTTCTATAAATGGCCATGTCTTTGCTGTTCGATCCTCTCTACATCTTTCTGCCTCTTTTGCTATCTCTCTGCTTCTATGTTGCTCTCTTTGCCTCTCTCTGCTTCTATGCTACTCTCTTTGCCTCTCTCTTCTTCTATGCTGCTTTCTTTGCCTCTCTCTACTGTTTCAGGTGTTCCTCCTTTGCCATCTCCTTTGCCATAAATGACAACATTTCCAACAATAGTTTCAATTTTCACAAATTATTTTTAGATATTTGTCTCATGATTTTTATTCTTAAGCTTTGATGTAAACTAGCAATTGCACCATCACTAGATGTTGCAAAGGAAATGCCGTAAGAATGTTAAATAGATCTAATAGTTTATAAGCAAGATATTTGTAGTGATTTTGGTCAATTTTAGTAAAGGGAAAAAATTAACTCACATTCATATTCGAGCCATATAAATGAGCAAGCAAATTGAAGTTATATAGATGAAAGAGTTGAGAAGTAGGAGAAAGAATAATTATTACCCATGACCTCACAACTGATTATGGTGAATATACAACTTTCAAGAAATGATTTTTTACAGTCGCTTTCCATTTAAAAGCTTGGAAAAGAAATATGAGCTTCAAATGTTGTATTTTTCAATGATCTGCCTTGCCAGAGAAGCCTGAAATCAGTATTTGCAATGGTTTCAAGGGATCTGCCTTGTCTAAATTTCCAAAAGTAAACTTATATCCAAGAAAATAAGTAGCAGCTAGTATTAAAACTAAATATTTAAAACCCTTTAAAAAGAAAAATAACCACATTAAAAAAACTCTGATGTTTCTTCAAAGATTAAATATATTAAATATTACTTGATAAATGAAAATCACTAGCATCTCAACTGGAAAAATATCATGAAGAAGAGTTTGTGCCAAAATTCTCGAGGTATATCATTAAATTCAAAAAGGGTGATAATAATGTTCTATTTTTAACAACACAATAGACAACAGTTCACATACAAACACAAAGAATTTTTTAATCATATCTTAACTATTTTTTAACTCCATTTTATCTTTCATACAAACACAAAGCATTTTTTAATCATATATATCATGTAATACTATTAATCATACGTCATGCTACATGATCTCTAATCAACATAAAGTTTGTAATATCAAAGAAAGAAAAAGAAAGTGGTCAATTTATAAAATATAGCCATGAAAATATATGTATCAAGTCAACCCAAACATTTTAAACCATGTTTCCAAATTTTCTGATTTCATGAAACATTTAGGTAGATCACCTTACACTGAAGATGATACTACTTGTAGCTTTTGACCACTATATAACAATATGGCACCATAAACCAAAGTTAGAAGAATATAAACAAGTAAAGGCTTATTGAGTGGTGCATTAACCCTTGCAAATTAAATATTTGACCACTATATAAAAATACAGCAACATAAACCAAAGTTGGAAGAATATAAACAAGTAAAGGCTTAGTGAGTGGTGCATTAACCCTTGAAAATTAAACATTTGACCACTATATAACAATACAGCACCATAAACCAAAGTTAGAAGAATATAAACAAGTAAAGGCTTAGTGAGTGGTTTATTAACCCTTGCAAATTGAACATTTCAGTCAAGTTATAAGAAACAAACCATACTATCGTTGATGTTAGATATTAAGGATACTATAAATATTGAAGCCCCTTCATTTCCATTTAGAAAATAAGTTAGGTTAAAAAGCATAAAATGGTTGTGGGAAGAAATTTCAATATTTAAGGGTCGAGTAGGAATAAAATATGTTGTTACCAACCTAAGGGCATCAAATACAACAAAATTAAATGGGGCCACCAAACAAAGATCTAAAACCCCTCAAATTCAAAAACCATTCCATTATAACAAAAGGTGTTGTGGTCAAACAATTTTAGGTTGTATTTAATCAAGATTAACGTTGGGTAGTCCATCATAGGAAATAAATGCAACAACCATGAAAGTTCAAAAAGAAATGATTACTTTGTCCTTTCTGCATAAAGTTAAGTTCAGTGACACTAATTGTGCCATCACCGTTAATGCGAATCACTACTACTCAATTTTTTTGAAATTGGAAATGGAAATGAGGACTGCATTGCATAGAATATGTTGGTGAGAGAAGTAATTTGTACAAGTTATCGACGTTCATCTCCGAAAAGGGCCACTCCATGCTGATCATCAGCTAATTTGAATAATATATATTTTTTATCTGTAAAGTAAAGCTAATAATCAGTAGGTAATAAGTTGTTGTACACTAATTCCAAAATATAAACTCCAAAGTGATAAATATACTATAGACTATCAGTTATTTGGCATGACTCTTGTGCAAGATTACTAAATATCTTCAAGGCTTAGAAAGCATTGTAGGTTGTAGCTTAATATGGTGGTTAGAAAGCCTTGTATATTAGAAAGTACATTAATATGGTGTTACAAAGACTAACTTTGAATAATGTCCAAAAGTTACTTTTTGCATATAAGGTCGTTGAACTTTGTATAAGGGACATAATGTCCCTTGCAAATGGTTTATCTGAACTCTGTTTGAGTTGCAGCTAATTACAAATCTATCCCTGTATTACAGGTTTGTATAATGATTATAATCAACTAACATCATTTTTAAGAGTTTCCTCTTTTTATGATTTTTTCCATATGTCAAACAAATGAAAAAATTTAGAAAAGAATTGAAAATAATGCCAAAGCCAGCAAGTCAATCGACACACATCTGTAGAGGATATAATGTAGCTTCAAATGGTTTATCTGAATTCTGTGAGTGCTAACAGTTAACTACAAAACTCTCTGAGATACTTCCATCAGATCTCTCATAAAATTTTTTAAGGAAGAGCCACCCAACTCTACCTGAACTCTTAAGAACAATCTGCATTTTTGTCCAGCTGAGTATTCCTGGAATTATGCCCATCCTTTGACTCCTTTCTTATTTTTTCCAAGTAACGGTGCATAAAATAAAAACTATACAAAGGAGGCTTATCCTTGCAAAATTTCCAACTACAATGGAAGCTATTATTCCTTTGCATAATCTCTTGCTCTTGTTGATAACTAGTGTGGCTGCAATTGTTGAAGGTGAGTTGATTTTTGGAGGATCCGAGAGTGTTTTAAGGAATTCAACATAAATTTTTTAGTAGGTGACCATAAAGACCTGGATTAGCAGTGAAAGCATCATTTTTCTGATGCAAAATAGCTCTAAGCTGTGAAATGGGTCCATTCAAATTGTTGTTGGAAATTTTTACGCATGCATTCACTAGAGTAGTGATGATGATGAAGGGTGGGATTGTGAGAGAAATATGATCCCACCTCATGAGTTCATTGCCAGGCAGCTTTACCGGACCTAAATAACTTAGTTCTCTATAAATGAAGGTGTTGGCAGGGGACTCTCAAAGGCAGAAATGCAGTCTCGACGATTACTGGTTTTATTGACTAAAATATCTTCAATCAATCTCAATCCAGAAGGGTTTTGATCTATGATGTATGGTGACGAGAAATTTTTGAAACTTGGATTGGAATTCCAAGTTTTTGGGTGTCACAATTGCAGATCACTGTGCAATTCAGTAAAGATTTCATTTTTTGCCTAATGGTTCTATAAGATTTCAATTCTGTGTGTTTGAAAATCTCAATATACTGAGAAAAATAGCTATCTGGTTTTGTTTTTTTCTCTTTAACGTGCAGTTAGCTAAGCATGGATTGGATGTTAAACAAATCGATACAGAAAATGTTTGTACATCACAATTGATCAAAAATGTATCTGAACAGGCCAAATATAAGATGATTGTTGGAGTGCAATGCTACAGAGTATTGATTTCTTGAAATATTATATAATAGGATAGTCCCAATCAACGTTCAACCAGATACTTCATTGAATTGGACTGTGCTAAATCTAATACTTCAATGGACAAATCAAAATGTTCTGAGGGAAATTTCAATTTAAGATGTTAATTTTTTTAAGTTTAGACCATGTGAACAATTTTAAAATGGCTAAAGCACACATTTTTTTTGGAAAGAGGTTGAGTTTTGTCCATGTTAAGTTGCTCAATTGAATTTATGTATTTTTGAAAAGCTAATTTCCATAATCTAAAATTTAGGAAAAAACCTGCAAGAAAATAGTTTGAAAGAAACAAAGTTTACCTTACAAACCACCTATACCCATCGTGAAATTTGTGGAAAAGCGGATTGCCTGAATTTTTTTCAAGAAAAAATATTGGATTCTATTATATGAAAGAAAACCAATAGACCAATACATCTGGATTCAACATATAACTGTACGTTAGGCTTCAGATTTCAATCCTAAAAATACATATACATTCAACATAAAACTATATGCTAGGGGAATTCAATCTTAAAGGTACATATATATTAATTACATATACATTGCATAACTAACAGTCACCAAAATTAACAGTGCATAGTGACTTCAAACTTAAGAGCTATAAACTATCAAAATTACACAGTATATAGCAACCAAAAAATCAAAATGACTACGGTATAATGCTCAAGTGAAAACGCATGGAGTCACTCAACAGTGAACTTTCCATCATCTATGATCTCATTTCCCTCTTTCTGCTGATAGTGGATGGAGGCAGGGGCCACACATAATCCTTTCTTCAACTAGGAGTTTGCAGTCTCGTTCCTCTTTCTACTGATAGTGGATGGAGCCAATATCCACGCATAATCCTTTCTTCAACTAGGAGTTTGTTGTCTCGTTCCAGTACCTATAGACATGAGAGAATGTGATATTGGAGAATGAATCTATCAAAATTGTGATTGGCTCTATCTAATTGGACAATGAAGGTGTGGAGAGAGGTGCTCTACCATTAGCAGTTTTAATAATCACATTTAAATCACCATATATGGCAATGTGTAAGTTTTCAAATAGTGTCCCAAAAGTGCCAAAAGTTCAGCCTTGGTGTTAGAGAAAGCACAACCATTTCAATATAGGAGGTATTGGGAATGTGGATTGATCCTGATCTCTACCCCCCACATCCACAAGTGCCAAATTGAGCAACCGAGTCAAATAAACCTGTGGGAAATTTTAAATGTAAAAAAAATCTGGGAACTTGGAAGGGCTTTGAGGAGGAGTTACGCATCTAGTGGTATTCATCTATACGCACAGTTTGAATTGTTGTAAAGAGGCAACTTCCGAGTGTACCTATTTTGCTTTCTGTGTGCAGGCTCAATTTGATAGGTTTAGGAAGAATTACTTCAGCAACATTTCAAATTACATTGCTAGATGTTTAGAAAATTTTCAAACTGTTAAATGTATGAATTGAATCATATGTTGGAAGGGGACTCTCAAAGGCAGAAATGCGGTTTGGATGATTATTGGTTTTATTGACTAAAATATCTTCAATCGATCTCAATCAAGAAGGTTTTGACCTATGATGTATGGTGACAAGAAATTTTTGAAACTTGGATTGGAATTCCATGTTTTTGGTTGTCACAATTACATATCACTGTGCAATTGACATCAGTAAAAATTTCATTTTTTTCCTAATGGTTCTGTAAGATTTCAATTCTGTGGGTTTGAAAATCTCTTTCTGGGTAGCAAGGGACATGCATACATAATCGACTGTGGTTAACAAAATTCTTGAAACAAAAAATTATGATAACAAAGAATTCTTTTGCCAACCGCCTAATTTATATGTCTAATCACGGTTAATGGGATACTATTACGAAATGGATGTTGGTCCACCATTCTCTCAACGGTATGGAATAGACTCCGGGAAAACCAACTACGTCCTTAACACAAAATACTCACTTTGCCATTCATTTAAGAAGAATAAGTGATCATCAAAACATAAATTGTTGTCCAATCACGGTTAATGGGATATTGTTATGAAATGGAATAGACTCGTGGAAGGTATGCGTGCCAAAATTCTCTGGCTTTAATTGAGAAATTAAAGAATAAAGTTGAAACCCAAATAGTTTTTGCGATGTTTGAAACAAAAATGACTGAAGCCATCGCTATGGAAGGACTCTCTATAACACCTGACGCTTTGCTTCAATGAATCAAAGGTAAACCAGCTGATAGTTGCTTCGGAAGAATCATGCTGGATTGAAGTAGAATAAATTAACGTGAAACTTTGCGGTGCATTTGACCTTCAGCGACAGATTCCCACGGACTGTAATTTATAGATGAATTCTTTTCATCATGTTCTAACACAGTATTACGTTAGGAACAGTGAATGCTCAATCACATTATACTAATAGTATGCCAGTCAGTTGACCTTAATTTCATTGAAGATTTCACATCCCATGCTTATTGTAATTTTCTTTAATCTTAACATTCCATATGAAATGCCTCATAATGTTCTATAAAAGCCAATATAATTTATTTATAAATAGGAGTGCTAAGGACCGACTTTATTGCGTTACAGACTTTACACGAAATCTGTTGAAGGACATAGCGAGAGGAAGTCTGCCTTGTGCTGCCATAAATAAGTACCAAACCTACTGTGCGCTTGGTGACCCCCACCATACCTGGTAAATACAAGTTCTGGAGATATTCAATTCAGGGCGTGGTTGACGCTCTTTATAATAGAAAGTTAAATTACAGAAACTGCTTCTTAGCTCAACTTCTGCATTGACATTTTCTAAGGTGATGTTACACAGTTGATACAAAAGACGAAAGCTATATCAGAATTGTGTTGGCTGTTTAGAATTATGAGGAAACTACGTAAATAAAGAATTAAAATAGACAATGCATCAAACTCCGCATGAACATTGTTTTAAAGAGAAGCAAAGATATTTAAGAATTCATGATTTCTTCCCTTAGAAATATATAAAATGCAATGGTAAATTGTAGGGTTTGGTACAAGAAAGGGTCGTAAGCGTCAGCTTTGAGTGTTCTTACTCTTTCCTGGCAAATTTTAGTATTTGAAAACAAATCATCCAAGAAGATTCGAGAAACTAGGCTTTAGAGGAATTGTAAGTGAATGCTCATCTCATATCTATAGTTACCCTATTTCAAAAGCATGGGCCGCCATTTTTAAATACGTGAAAAGTAATAGAAAGTAAGAAAAAGTGTCAATTTTTTTTCAAAATATAGGTCTTATAAGACTAAAGAACACCAGAAAATAGAAGATTTTCCCTCTTTCATCCCCCAAACCGCTTTTGACTATCTAATGTGACTTTTCCCACCTAGTTACCCAAAAAGGAGAAAAATTCCAGCACTTGAGCCTAGCATTACAGTCTTGCTTTGGGTATCCATGTGATCTTCTGTACCTGGGTATTCACTGGTGTCAACTTCAGCAATGCTAAGCAGCACATGATGAAGTCGGTTGAACTCGGTGAGATTTAAATTACATAATGTATCTTATTTCATATTAAGGTGGAAGAGATTAATAATATTCATTGAGTTAGTTAGTTAGATAGGTTGAAGGAGTTATTAAATTTAACGGTCTAAAACATTTCAATCATCTAACATTTCATTCAATGGCCCAATCAATTTATCTGCTTCACTTATCGATTTACTAGTTCTTCCCAAAGAAATAGCAATATACTTTATAAGTTAGATAACCATTATTAATTTAGTTAGCATTAATTAATATAGGTTATAATATTTTATGCAATTTTCCCACAACATAATTTCAAATTTGAATGAGAATGACTAAGCGACCTTGAAAAAAATTTCATTAAAAAAATTATAAAATAAAAAATAAAAACTGAATTAAAGAAATCGGAAGTGTGATATGGTTTAGTAAACTTAAAATAATTAAAAAATGATACTCTATAGGGTTTGCATGATCCTTGGCTATAGTAAAAAAATAAAGTTTCAAACTATTTAAATAAATGGATGTTTACAAAATCATAAAGATGTTCATAATTACTATCAATATAAAATAAAACATGAAAATTGAAAACCATTTAAGCCAACACAAGAAAATTGACCTTTTAAAATAGAGTATATTGAAAAATAATACCCATATATAAAAGTTTTGAGAGCAACATTTATCTTTCTAAGTAAAATTTACAACAAACAATACGAAGTTCCATCCAACCATAGAATTGTTTCTCCAAATCTCTCAGTAGTTTGTCACAACTAAAATGTAGCTATAGACCCACACGAAGAATGGATTCTATTCATACCTACTCTTCACTTAGTGCTCAACACCTTGTGATCAAAACCCACACCAAGATAATTCCTAAAACATTTCCCATCCACCACTTATATTTCCACTCGACCCACACAACCTAATAATTGAGATCCTATTCTATAGCACATAGTTCCTTAGGATATCCAACTTACCTTTAGTGTTTATGCACAAGTTCTCTAGGAAATATCCCTATTAGGTTATAATTGTAATAGGAATTCTCATGAGAACAACCCATCTTCCCACCTAGGTTATTTCTCCCATTGAAATCTCACTTACGGGCCTACAACCTAATTATTCATGCATATACCAACTTCATAAATATATCCCCAATACTAACTCTGACTACCTCCCTTTTTTGAAACACTGTAAATCTATTTTCTCTCTTCTACGTTGTTGTAAAATCTTTTCCCGGACCTCTTATATTATAAAAAATCGCGTTTTTTGAAATATTTGAAAACGAAAAATGGAAGACCCATTATAAATTGATTTTTTTGGAAACTGGATTGAAATGAGTACATATGTATAATTTTCCTTTAGACCCTAATTTATTCCCCTCCCTTGTGGAATCACATCGATCGTTAGTTCTTCCATTGTACCTCTATAGATGATGATGTATTTAATTCTAATATTTCCATTTTATAATGTTTTCATGATACATTACTTGGCCATGACCATTTATCCTATTTACATATATATGCTATTAATATAGATATTAAAAACTGTATCGTTACATTCATATCCACCTATAGTTTGCACTATCCTTGGTGCAAATAGCCATTCTATTTACATATATATGCTATTAATATAGATATTAAAAACTGTATCGTTACATTCATATCCACCTATAGTTTGCACTATCCTTGGTGCAAATAGCCATTCTAGTGTACATTGAAATATTTACATCACCATACCCAACAATTTCACGATTTAATAACTCTTACAAAGTTTCCATCTAGAAATTTCTCACTCTTGTTAGATTATACTACCCAAGGAAGTGCACTATTTTCTCTACATTATATTTTCTTAGCATGCTCCACTTATCTTATAAGTCTCCAACATAGGCTGGAAAAAAAAGATCCCAATGTTGTGGTTCTAAGAGCTTGATTACCAAAATGGATTATTTATATGCTTATATATTTATGTACTTTCAAATTTCAGTGAATTTTTTGCAAATTTTGAAATACATTCTAGCATATCCTCTTTCTACTCCAAAAGAATGTATTTAAGTCCGTATTATGTTTATATGACCTTTGCCAAGGTGATGGTTTGGCTCTCGGAGACTTTGGAATTATAGTATAAGATCCACAGTAGCTACACATGAATGGTTGCTTTGTGATCCACTTCGACGAAATTATGTACAATAAATCACATGGCTAGGATTAGTCACATAATTATTCAATAAAGACATAGGAAAAAATTTATGAATTTCATCGACATGGTCAACGCAAACAGGTAGGAAACTAGGGATATCCTCGCAAGGTGTTCCAAGAACCCACAATAATTCACTACATATTTTTGGAAACTTACCAATATCAATGATCTCCTTTTATCATTTTCTTTTAAAAATACATGTTTTCGAACTCTAAATTTCCTATGTGTTTTCCTTTATTGAAATAATTTTATGATATATCTTTTGCATCCCTTAAAATCTACACAGTCTTCACCATCTTCTCTCCCATTTCCCTTAGAAGTTTAGGCCCATTAAATTATCTATCTACTATGTCATTTAAACTATTTGGCTCGTTTCACTTTCCTTCATATAAGGCTTCAAATAGCTTCATCCTCACTGACGCATGAAGCCGATTATTATAATAAAATTCAACTAGATGAAGGTAGTTTTTCCACAAAATAGGCTTTTCCATTACTTATATCCTTAACATATATTCAATTATTTGGTTGATCCTATTTTTATACCTATAAAAATTTGGATGATACACTACATTGAAGCTTTTATTGATTCCAAATCTTTTAAATAATGATCTCCAAAAATTGGATTAAAAAAAAAACATGGGATCTTTGTTAAACACTATTTTCATAGTCACACCATCCATCTTAGTAAATTTATTCTTATAAATATATGAAATTTTTTCTTCCTTAAGAAATATTTTGTATATAACCAACATATATCCACCTTAACCCCATATCTAACAACCATCGAGGTGGATCAAATCTCTCATGGTGTAAGCCTCCTTTTGGCACTTCGAGTGATTTTAACCCTATTGGCATTTGATAGATCCTGGGTTAAGATGGATCTAGGTTGGTTTAATTTTAAAGCTAATGAATCAAAATGAACATATATCTATACTAAATTTTAAAACACCTCCTAACAGAACAAATTTTACGAAAATAAGTAAAAACCAAGCCCTTCTTAAAAAAAAAAACCAATTCTAAAGTAATTTAGATTTTAATATTAAATCTACATTATATATGTTATATATTTTTGTTTTCTATATTAATATATGGAGGTTCAAATATTAACACCTTTCATACCTAAATCTGTATTTACATCTTCACATTTACATAGTACAATTATAAAATTACCATATAAATTACGAAATAACACCATGATAAAAAAGGTTATAGATCACATTGAAAATAATAATGCCTATCCACATATAGTGTTATCATTTACTAAAATAGTGTTAGTATATATATGATACATTTTTCCATTCAGTAATTAATTTCATAAGTTGTAGATAAATTGGAAAAACTCTATAATTCTTATTTTTATTGGAAATTTAGTAAATTTTCATATACCTTAATTATAATATTAGTTTCCTTTATGACTTGGTACTTAATGTTATAAATTTACAACTTGAAATTTTTTTAAAAATCACCAAAAGTTCCAGAAGTACTGGGATATAGAATATTGACAGTGGATGGTTGTTAAGTTCCACATTTTCAAAAAACAGATATGATGCTTTGTGAATTCCACATTTTCAGAAAACATATATAGCATTAATTTACATAATAAGTTCAATAAAATGAAGGATAGTACAAAGACATTATCTAGGGTGATGTACTAGAATTCCACGGTTGAGAAAATAAAATAAAAAATCAACTAAGGTAAAAAAAAAAGGGTATGTTTTAAATATATTATTAATATGCACAAGAAATTAAATAAAATGAAAAGTAGTAGAAAACATTTATTTTAGGTGAAGTGGAATTCCAAGCTTGAATGGAATGAAATGACTAATGTAAGGTAAAAAAAATTTAAATTTATGCAAAGTTAGTAAATAGTGGGAATCCAGTGCCTTTCTTCCTATCTAGTAGTGGCATCAGAGTGATAATGATGATCATATCTAGATGATTGTGGTTGTTTATTTATCTTATGAAGAAGAGTCCAACAACAAGATTAATTTGAAGCTTAAATTATATTTCACTTCTTCAATCCTCCAATTTTTCTTCACATCTTCAACCCTCATGTTTTTCTCAAAATTTTTGATTATCTAAAAAATAATTGTATTGATATTGATATTGAAATAGTATTTATATAACATTATATGCATTATAAATTTTTACTTTTTGACTAATCTGACATATAAATGTTAAATGATAAATTTTACAAACATTTATTCCTACACATCTCCCCCTTCACTAGGTTGTAGAGTGCCTCTTGGCGTAGTTAAATGCATAGCCTCTATAAACTTGTTTACAACCACCATGACTGAATTATTTTTCCCTATTATTGTAGACAACCTGGTAGTTAATTCTATATTAAATAAATTCTATTCACATTTAGTAATGGTAAACTAGTGTCGCAATCATATTAGATGTCTTTTCCCATCCTCTACCTTCTGGCATTTAATGTATCTATCTATAGAACCAACATATCTTTCTTCATTCCAAGCCCAGAAAACTTGCCTGTCATGGCTACAATAGTTTTATAGTAACATAGATATCCCATGTACAACACATTGTGCATCTCTTTCATCCCTAGATTTCTCTTCTCCTAAGAATTAGGAGCATAGATGTTCTTCCTATACATGACGATTCCATCCTCTTTAGCCTATACTATTTAAATTACAGTTGTTCATTAATTTGTTGTAATCCTTCTATAACTTGTTCATTTTATTTGTATCATGTTTTAGCTTCCAATTTATTAATTTTAAATATGACTTATACATACGAATTGGTTGAAACATTTATTTCCTACACCATTCTACTGAGTGCATCAAACATTTTCTATTTTCTCCATTTATATACCTAATCTTGAAGTCACGTTCAGGTACAGATTATAACCATATTTTTATTTTTTTTCATTTGAAGTTTATTATTTAAAAATAAAAATAAAAAAATAGGCTATTGTGATTTTTCCTTATCTCAAATATATGCCAACGAGATAAGACGTTCACATTTTCAACACATAAACAATGTTTGCAAGCTCAAAGCCATGTGTGGCATAGTTTCTCTTATTTTCTTTCAACTTTATTTCATCATAACATACCAATTTCCCATTTTGTGTACTAAATCTACCAAATATTTCATTGCATACATCTATGAACATAACAATATCCTCACTTGGATGAACAACATTGAAAATAGGCACACTAGTTAATAATTCATTCAATCACTAGATACTATCTTCACACTCGCTAACATATTTGAATTGTATTCACTTCTTCGGTAGTGAAATGATTAGATGTGTAATATTGGAGAAACATGTGATCAATATCTTGTAGTATCCAATTAAACCTTTAGATGATCTCATTTCTAAAAAATTCATTAATCTAGGCTACCTTTTGATTTCCTCAACCTTTTATGGGTCCTTTTCTATGTCCTCCTTTAAGAAAATATATCCCAAATTATGGATTTTACTTTTATATAAAATAATCTTGTTCAATTTTACATTCAATTGGTTTTCTCTCAATACATTTAGTACCAACATTAGTTGTATCCATTATTTTCCGTTGTGTGGAAGTATATAATAATATTATCTAAGATGACAATAAAAATCATTTCGAGGTAATGCTTTAACATTCCATTCATAGAACACACGAAAATAATGGGTACATTTGTCTTCCCAAAAGGCACCATCATAACCACCATATATTGTCCAAAAATTCATGTGATAAGCATATTCTTCTATAATTCTCACTTGATAGCACATTAACATTAGGTAGATCTTGTTAAGGTCAAATTGGCTGAGTAAAGAGCCAATGAGAAAATTTTGTTTAAGGTCAACATTGGTAGTTTTGGGCCCATGGCCTAAATAGCCCATGGTGTTGGGATGTTATTTTTTTAATATAATGAATAATTTATACACATTTTAGATTCTCCATTGCAATGGGCCTAGAAGTGATAAGTGAAGCCCCACTTTTCCTTATTTTTGAGGTTTGGTTAAGGGTATTAGTTGATTTACTGATGTTTTTTTTTCGTAATTTGATTTTTCTAGGGAAAAAATAGTGTTCTTGTTGTTCTGATATGATTTTTTATTTTCTTGAGCCCTTTTATGCCCAATAATTAGTATAAGAACCATGGTTATGAGACATTGACTAGGATGTGTTTATGGAGAGTGCCTTCATAGATATGTATTTAAATTTAAACAAATTACAGGATGCATGCAAATTATTTTGCGGAATTCTTCAGCAAGATGATGTACCATGGACTATTATGATCACATGTTATTCATAGAATTTTTTTCAAAGGATGCGACCCTTTTTCAAGTAGTAGTAAGACAAGTTCTAGTAAACAAACTAATTGATATTGTAAGTGCATTCACATCGAGTCCCAAAGAAGAAAAAAATAAAATGGATTTGATTTATTTTTAAATTACATTTAAATGGCCATAGGACTATAATTCTTGTATAGCTAGGCATGCATACTGATGGTAAATTATCAATGAATTATAGAGGTAACCTATGTTATGAGAAATCATTATAGGTTCCAAAATACATTGGCTATAAACTTTGAGATAAATAGGACTTGGAGAATTAATTCCCAAGTAAATTTTAATAAGGGGAGCGTTAGTATAAATTTGAATCAGCAAAATATCCAATGAGTGAAATTTGTTTCAAATCCATAGTTTTGATTTTTTGTCCCATGGTTTTGGTATCCCATGATGTTGTGTATATGTGTTTCATATAATAAATCCTTTAAATTGATTGAGATGTTTCATTATAATTGGCCTAGAGTTATGCGGTAGACTAGTCTACTTGACATCTCCAAAAATTTATGGGCTAAGCCATTAGCCTTTTCCATAAGGAATTTTTCATTTATGAATCACCTAGTGTTAGATACCCTTGATGGTATGCTTGATTGTTTTTCTTGATGAAATAAGATTGAATCCTTTGTTCCTCAAAACTATCTTACCTTTCTTTCTGTTATCCCAGTATTTTT
This sequence comes from Pinus albicaulis, assembly GCA_034641835.2. Taxonomy (NCBI): domain Eukaryota; kingdom Viridiplantae; phylum Streptophyta; class Pinopsida; order Pinales; family Pinaceae; genus Pinus; species Pinus albicaulis. The sequence continues at coordinate 936,451,492 of CM076573.1, forward strand.
GAAACAATGACCTCTCATTGTTGTACTTGTATAGATATTTGGCCTTCCCCATGGATTCCTCCATATTAATATGCTTATAAATTTTTATTTTCCATGTAAAATTATCGTATCCCACTAAAAAAACCTTTAATCTTCACCTTCTTATTCTTCATGAAGTTAGCATACCTAAAATATTTAGGAATTTCCTCTCTTACTCTTCAGCAGTAATGGTTTTTAGCTTCAAATCATATCATTATTCCATATTCTTCGTAATAATTTCATGGAAATATTGTTGTTGGAATTTTCTATTGAAATAATTATAAGAAATTTTATTTCCTTTAGTTGATTCCACCACCTGGGGGATTTCCATTCAATATAAGATGTGGAAATTCTTAGTTGTGGCTTTAATAAATTATTTTGTAGATGAAAATATATTCTCGTGCTTAAAAAATATGATTTAACAAATTTCCCCTTCCCTATTCTCTCCATCAAAGGTTGGTGGCTTGAGCCTCTTCATCTCTCCTTACGAAGTATCTAACTTACACCACCTCCTCTAATGTATAACAAGGAAAACACTCGAAATAATTTATAATATTAGATATGTTTTTGATATTATAGTTCAATGCATAGATGAATGGTGATTTCTACTAACAATTATTGAGGGATAACATCACATATGCTCATCCCTCTTATCACAAGTTCTATATGTCACTACATGTCTTTCATCGGATACATTTTTGTGCTAGAATCATTACTAATTTTATTCTGCAACTTATCTATATTATGTAATATCTATGTTAATATTTGTATACTCCTCTTGATCTCTTATAAACATTTTATTATGTTTTCAATATCTCGAAATTTCCTTTTACAAACTCCCCATTATCGACTAGCTTCTATGTTAATTGGACTCTATATTCACATTTCCAACACTAATATGTACTCCTATGATTTCATATTCATGGTTTTAATATCCATATGCATAATCCTTATCTATATACAACATTTATAGCCCACATTTGTAATAAAATTAGGCATATTATGAAATTGTTCATCAATTTGGCTATAGGTCCCTATTTTAGTTTGTATTTTTATTGGTAAATAGTGAATCAATACCTTCAAAGGAATGTTTTTGGAAAGATCCAAAATCTAATCACAATCCCTCCCACTATTCACCTTAATATCAAGATATTAAAATTTTCTTGAACCTTCAGTCTTATAGGAATTACTCATCACGATTTTCAACATGTCCATTTTTTTTGCACATAATCTAAGATGTCTCTAATGAAGATGACTCATGTGGAGGGAGAATTAAAACTGATGTCTACCACATGAGCTATTATACTTTAAAAGTTACTTCTTTTTAATTATGAATAAAAATGATTGCCCATTCCAAGTTTTGAGCTCTCAAATAAATCTCCTCAAATTCATATTTCCAATGGCTATACCTATGCCTCGATCTAAGTTCTAAGATAAAGTTATTTCCCTTTGAAAGTACAATTTATACTCAATTATGCAAAGGCCAACTCGATTTATGTAATCTGGCTAGAATATGAAAATATGGTTTGAGTTAGGAAAACCTTATTTAAGACATTAATAGTTTTCTTTATTTAGAGTACACAACAACTTCAAAATTCATCCTTTGATTCTCCTTTCAAATTATACATCAACCTATATTTTTCAATTTCATATTTTTTTCATTTTCTATAGGTATAAAGTTTAAAAGTGAAAAAACTCATCTCCTATATGGAGAAAAATTAAAAAGGTTTTAGTATGACAAAGCTGTGTCACTATCTAAGGAGGTAAAATGTTCATTACATAATTTTCTGTAGGTATTTTTATCAAGGCCCCCACTTTATCATATTAAGATATAAAAAATAACCTAAAAATGGCATATAATGGTGTGGTGGCATCTCCCCTCCATATCCTTTATAATTTATCCAAAATATTAGCTAGATATATTCATATTTTCTTCTTGGGCTTATTATAATTTTTATCAATAGTAAGTCTTCTCTCAAAGAGTGCCACCTTATTCTTAAGAGACATTTAATTTTCGAGTATGTATATTTTCATTGTCTAAAAACTTGTTTCTTAATGGATCTGGAATAAAGGTATATGGATAAAATTTTAGGTGGACATTGCATCCATCCCTAGGGAAAAAATTGAAATACATTGATAAATAAAAAAGCATGGAGACATGTAAACTTTAAAAGATCTATCTATGGTAAAAATACCATTCTCCTTAAGAGTTGAATGATAATAAAAATAATTAAACAATTACAATGCAAACTTAAGGAAAAAGGGTTATCTAAAATTAAATTAAGATTTATGGAATATTAAAGAAAAGAGTAAACTCTCAAATGAGAACAGTAAACTCAAAACGATAATTATAGGCCAAAAAAACCCAATAAAACATGAAAAAATAGCCTAAAAATTAAAAGTGTTAATTTTGAAATAACCTCTCCACTTTCTTTTTTTCTTTTTTTTTTCCCGAGTAAAATTTCACTTTTTTTTTAATATAAATTCAATAAAATCCATGTAAAAATGAAAAGTGATGATGTTGGAATAACATTTTTTTTCTTTCAGGATAAATTTATGACATTTTTTAGCGATGATGTTATGGATAAAATATCATGACTCCGAAAAACACTAAATTCCGACTATTATCAGGCATGGCATTAAAAAATAAATCACATCTTTAAAAATCCTTAAAATTCCAACAATTGTTAGCCATGGTGTTAAAGATAAAGTAATTATAACTATTTCCAACCATAACATTAAAGATAAGGTATTATGACTTAGAAAACCTTAAAATTTTGATTTTTTTCAAACATGGCATTACCAAAAATTTATATGACTAAAAAGACATTAAAATTGAACAGTTGAATGAAAGAGTCATTATGCCAATAATAAATTCTTTTTTAAATGCTAAAACTATAGCTATCTTAATATCATAGCCTAAGACAACTTGACACATTGCAACAAAAATTTAAAAATAAGCCATCAAATTGATATGCAGTGTACGTGAACTCGATGCATTGTAATGAAAAATTATAAATCAACCATAAAATTGACACACTATGGGGGCAGACTTAATCCATTTTATTGAAAACTTTAAAATCCACTATCAAAGTGACACATAATGAGGATGGGTTGCTAGTCGAAGATCAACATAGACCTTGCAAAAAAAAAGACAAAATAAAACAAAAAAATATATAAGTATATACATAAATAAAAATGAAAAAATACAAAACAAAATAAAAATTGAAACTAAAAGCAAAAATTAAAGCTAAATAAAAAACACAAAAATAAAAAGTTAAAAAAACTAGTAATATGTAAATAAAAAATATTAAAGCATAAAAGATAGAAATGAAAAAAGAAGACAAGATCAAATATAAGAAAACACAAAAAGGATTCAAACATTAATTTAAAAAAAAAAAATGCAAAAAAATAAATGATAAAAGAGAAAAAGGAAAAAAAAACATTGGAAAAATTTAAGAAATATAAAAAAAATAAATGAAAAAGAAAAAAATTATTTCCTTCACCATATAATTTAAGAAAACAAAATTAAAAAATTAACAATAAAAAACAAATAAATAAAATGAATTAAGGAAACAAAATTAAAAAATTAACAATAAAAAAACAATAAATAACAAATAAATAAAACGAAGTTGGATAATTAAAAGAAGAAACAAAAAACAAACTTTAATTTTTAAAAAATATTAGATAGATAAATAAATAATTAAAATTAAATAAAAAATTTCAAGTCTTACTAGTACAATCGATTGATGATGGACCTTGTTAGCAAGGTTCCCTGGGATCAAACCTCACCGGGGGTGGTTGTGCCCTATGCTAGGGGAAGGAGAGAAGCTAACAAATCTAGTCAGTGTAGGGCTGGTGTTGCCTAGGCCATTTGCGATCCCTAGATAAATTTTATGGATTAGATGCCCCTAAGTTGCGGTTTCTGAAGGCATAAGTCAAGTCTGGAGAATCACAGACAACTTGACAAAAAGAGAAAAAATAAAAGATAAAATAATAATAAATATTAAAACAAAAACATGAAAAAAATAATAAAAAATAAAAAACAAAATCATTAAAATTAAACTAAAGGAATTAGTAAATAAAAAGAAAATATAAACATATAAACTAAAATAATTGGAAAATAAAAATAAATAGTTAAAATAAAAAATAAAAAAATTGATTAAAAGATAAAAATTTTAAAAATGTGAAAAAGAAATTAAAACAAATCAAAATAAAAAAATAAAAAAAAAATGTTTGGGCTTGAATTTTTTTAAACATCTTTTTATAATTTAATTGTTTTTAATTATTTTTTTAATCTATTTTATTTTAATTAATTTTTTTTTAAACAAAATTGTTTTAAAGTTTTTTTTTTAATGCTTTTTTATTATTATTTTTAATGTTATTTTTTCTGTTTTAATATATGTATTTTTAATTAATTGTATTTTTTTATTTATATGTTTTTTATTTTTACTTTTTAAGCATCTTTTTCTTATTCTTAATTTTATTGTTTTTTTAAATGGTTTGTTTTGGTTTTTTAAATATTTTTTTTAGTTTTTTTTAACTCACATGTTTATATGATTTTTTTTTTTTTGGGTAAAACATACTTCAAATGTCTTCATATTTGAATATAAAATTCCTAAAAATGTGATAAAAATTATTTTTTTTCCAACTCTTTTTATTCAAATTTTTCATAAAATTATTTTATTTAGTATGTCTTTTTTAGCGAAAACTAGCAAAATAGGTATTTTTTTAGTTATATTTATATGAAAAATGTGTGTTTTTAGCAAGTGACAATTTTTTTTTATTCAAGTATTAATTAAAGATATATAAATATATAAAAAATTCTAACCTCAAAATATTAATGATACTATTTTTTAAATCTTGCAAAAAAAAGAAAAATCATGATAAAATACATTCTAAAAAAAACAAAAAACAAAAGTTTGGTACACCTTTAAAAAACAAACATATTAGGATGAAAAATGTGAAGAAGAATATGAGAACTTGAAAAATAGTTAAATAATCAACATTTAAAAGAAAAATTGCATACTTGGGAGATAAGAAATTTAGAGTGTCAAAAGTATGCCTTAAAAATATGTTAATAATTTTCAAATTCTGCATGAGATTCACCAAAATTTAAAAAAGAATATCCACACATACACTATAAATTTAAATTATAAAAAATAAGCCCTAAAAAAATGGTTCATGTTGCCTCAACACTTTTCAAAATCAAAATAAAAATCATTAACATTTTTTAAAAAATGTTCATAATTGATACATAAGAAAATTTAAAGTGTCACAATTATCCTCCCATAAAAACGTTGTATTATGAATAAGCAGGTTTCAAAATTGACTGATTTTTTGATAGTTCCCATTTGATAGTTTATTTTTTTTCAAACACAATTGGTTAGTGGCCCTCATTTAACTTTTGAAGGTTAGACTCTAACTTAACTCCAAAACTTCACTTGGTTTGGTGTTAATATATTCTTATGGAAAAAAAACTAGCATTCTTCTATAGAAACACTTCATCCTTCTTGATCTGCATTGGATCATTATATTATTTTTCAACCATCTTGATGCTTTCAAAGTGGAAAAATAGGGGGATCATCTCACATGAACATTTTTATAAATGGGTCCCTCATTGGTGAATTCTAATCTAAAACCTTATAAATGCAATTTGAGGCACCAAATGGTGTTTTTTGGAGGGTAAAACTTTCTCACATGAGTGCCACACCCCCTAATTCTATTATACACATAGATGTTGGAAATATAACTAGTTTTGGTTTTCGTAATTGTTATTGTACTCATTTCAATATCTATTCTATTTAAAAAACAAAAAGAAGAAAGAAAAAGTTGTTATTTTAAGGCATGGGTTTCATGCTTCTTATTGATGTTCGTCAAGGTAAAATCATGCTATTCATGATTATATGGTTTTTTAGGTCATAGGATTTATTGTCATGAGTCAAGAGAATCAACATCATGAGTATAAGACCCTTTCGAGAAATATGTAACTTGTAGAAGAATTTATTTTGGTTCTAGAAGGTCCTAGAAACCTCCAAAATACAAATCAACCCTAATAGGTTTAATTCTTCCTAAATGGGGGAATTTGACCCATTGGAAAGGCTATAAATATAGGCATATTCGACCTCAATTGACACACTAACTCACGCAAGTTTGATCTCTCAAGAAAAAGTTCAATATCAAGCTAGGAGAAGCAAGAAAGGAAGAGCGAAGGTATAGAAGACAAGGAAAATCGAAAGAAGAAGAAGGAACTTTTTTTGGGGCTGTATCTCTCTCACACCTGTGAAATCTAGGGATCTTGGAACTTCCAAGAAGGCTAAAATTATAGGTCCAAATTTCAAGAGATCAAGTTGCAGGATCGAGTTGTTCGAAGAGTGACTATAATGATTTGAATTTGTTTCTCTTGAGAAACATCATCTTTATCAAGAAATACATCTTGAATAATTTTCTTAACGTTTTTGTAGTAGCTAAAAAGCTAAGGCTACAAGTTAAAGCAATAGGTTGAATTTGTAGAGTAGAAGTTGGGGGTTGAATTTGTAGCTAGAAGCTCACTGATGCAGGATTGAGCCTTGTTGAAATTATCCTATTAGAAGGATTTCATGAGGGTATGAATTGGTACTTGGAGGAGGACTTGGTCTAATGTGTGGGTCTATATTATATCATTTGAATAAGATTATATAAGAGAAGATATTTTCATATTTTTCCCCTTAGAGGGATGTCTTAAGGGAAAAAAAAACTTGTTGATAATAATAGGAAAATCCATTTACAAGTATAGGATATACAAAAAAAGTATGAGGAATATAAGGCAAGGCGTGATAAACACAAGAGAGAGAGAATTCATTCAAGGTGGGAGAAACAGTATGATTATATTTCAACAAGGAAAGGTTTTAATTTCCCAATAATAAAATCAAGGATATGAAATATGGACCCTTTGAGATAGTCGAAAAGTTGGGAGATAAGATTTATAGACTCAATCTAGCCCCATAGTTGCACATTTACTTATATGTGAATGTAGAGACTATGGAACTCTATTAGGCCTCTATGTTGGATTAGGAAGAAGAAGAAATCCTACCATATATAAAGGATTTGGAACCACATGCTAGAGAAAATTTGAAAGAATGTACATAATTGAAAAATAGGTCCAAAAATAAAAGAGAGGGATAGCATGACCTTTGGTAGATTGGGTTGAAAGGAAAATTTATACGCAGGGCTAAACGGTAGACCTGACATATGGTGGAGGAAACATTTCCTCATCTCATTCAGTAGAATACCTTAGGTACAAAAATCATCCAAAAATAGGTAGGTATGATCAATATTAGATCATTATATTATTTTTTATCCAACTTCCTACTTTTATAATAGAAAAGGTGGAGGAATCAACTTGTGGGGTGATATTTACCATCTATTCTAATTTCACGAATTGGGGCCTTAAACCTTTTGGAATAAATTTGAGGTATCAAACCTTATTTCTTGGGGTAAAATTTTTCCTATTATGTGTCAAAACACCAATATATATTATAAATATATATCTTTACAATAGCGAAATAATCACCTTAATCATGTCCATATGCGAAATTTAGGTGACTCAAAAGTTAACCTTCCTATTTTTACCACCATGACTTGCGATGATGCCATGTTCGACCCCATTATTCATGGAAAATATGTTAGCCATTTGATGATTGCGAGAAATACTCTAGAAATTTTTGTATTCTAACTCTAGTTAAGTGTTGGGGGATTCAACCTTAACCAATGGTAGGTTATTGTGATATCTTATAATCATGCGACTAGGAGGAAAAATTATTCCATTTTGTTCAAGTGATTTTTGTTCAATAGATGAGAAGAATAGCTGAGATTAGATAGGGAGAGAGAAAAAAAAGGGCATGTGCACTCTACGAGCCTATAAGACACAAGTCTCATTTTGTTATGCTTGCAATGATTTGTATTTATAGAAAGAGATATCTAAGAAGCCCCACTCTCTATATGGTTTTTATTTTGATAGGTTTCCCAAGTCATATATTTTGGTATTATAGTTATGAGTGATTTTATTTTTGTATACTCTATACTTTCAACAATTTATGCATTCCATGCATAAGAAAAGTAGCTTAATAAATCAAAATTATATGCAAAATAGCCCTCTCAATATAAATTTATTACACATGTTGTCACAAACTATATAGTGAGATATACGTGGAAATTTAAATATCATATTGGAATTAGAGAAGGTTTAATTGGTTATATTGTGAATATTTGTAGGGGATATAGATTGGCCAAGTTGAAAGTCATAAAACCCAATCCATGGCTGATGAAGTTTTTAATAACCCTCAATATCCCCCATATGAGAGTTTTTCATGGTTAGAACCACAAGTCACAAAAAAAACATAAATTAAAACCTCCTCATGCTAGCCATGATTAATATGCTTAACTATTTGGAGAAGATGGATTTTTTAATACAAAGTTCTAGTTAGAGGATAAATCAAGAAATGGGGAAGAACAAGAGAAGGAATCTAAGAAAGAAACTAAAAATGAACAATTCAATTCAAATTATATCAAATATTCACATTCCTTATCCAAAATAGAATCAAAGTTCAATGTCAATCCATATCAAGGTGAGATATATGCTCTAAATTTAAATCATTATTTGTAGTAATTAAAATTCTATTTTAATATTCATTGTATAAAGAAGGCACGAGGGATTTTGTTCCTTCAGCTAATTTAAAGGAAATTTCTTAAACTAGTGGTAAAACCACATCGACACCTTGAGGTTGGAGATATATCCTCCATCGACTAAGTGGGAGGATTCAAAAGGCATCATAAATTCATATTTGTACCATATCAGGTTTGTAGAGGACCAATGGATATAGTGGCATTACATCAGGAAGAGACAGGAGAAAAGTGCACAAGAGTGAACCATGGAATTTTGAAAGATAGAAATAATTCTAGATATCTCTAGAAAGAACCCAATTATACTCCTAAGTATATAGGGGGTCGGCACAACCATTTGTGGAAGCAATGATGTTTTTCACCTAGATCAATGGATGAAGCTTGTGTGGATATGTAATACCAACATAACATAGGCTATAATAAAGGAAAATATAGCAGGTAAAATAATAACGAACACCAACAAACTTCTAAGTAGAGGAAGAAGTGGAAAGTTTGAAACAAAAACACGATAGTAGCCATAGAAAACCAGTGCAAGTATTTTAGTAACAATTGCAACCATTATAAAATTAATGTTCAAATAGAGGTGAAGTGCTAGATGTTGGATCTAGAGTCCAACCTAAAGAGAAGAAAGAAAGATGCTAACAAGAGAAACCTCATGGCCATACATTCAAGAAACCGAGTGGAAATAAATTAAGATGTGGATGATAAAAAATTTAATATCTAATTATAGAAGGGAGTGAATCTATATAGCCTTCAACAATAGGAAAAAAATGAAATGACAAAACCCTTCCATATAAATATATAAGTCAAGAAGACAAAGACCAGTCATATTTTTAACTCTGAATCACAGGAAAAAAATGGTTTTAGTAGATCAGGTCAACAAATCAATATTGGAATGGTGTGATCATCCAAGCCGATATCAATTGGGATGGGTAAATAAGAATTCAAAAATAAGGTAAAAAAATTGTGTAAAATTAGATTTTATATAAGCATTAACTTTATTAATGAAATAGAAATTGATGTATGTGGAGTGGTTTTTGAATGTCCCTATATGTATGTGTGGGATTCCAACTTGTACCACCTCATAAAGGATGGAAAATAATTCACCATCAATTCTCACATGGGAAACTCAAAAATTTGTTTATAAGTTCGAAGCAAGCCAAGAAACTTATTAGTTTTAGCCATATTTCTTTTTTACTAATTTTAAGAGAAAATATGTTTGTAAATGAGTGAGTGAGAGAAAATTAATTCTTGGATGGGTCTATTAAGGAACAATAAATATTTAAAATATTTACTACAAGAATATAGATGTGTGTTCAAGAAGCCTAAGTGTCTACCACCTAAGAGGGAAGTGGAGCACAAGATTCGATTGTTTCCAAATTCCTATTTCCAAACATTGGGTTGTACATGAAGGATTTTATGAAATAATTTGAGGTGAAGAAGAAGTTTTCATATCTATTAGAACATGGTTTCATTCAACCAATTACCTAAACATGTGGGTTTCCAATCACTATATTACAAAAGAAGGATGTCACTAGAAAATGAGTATTGAATGTAGGGCATTAAAGAAAATTATGCTAAAGAATAGGTACCTCGTACGCAAAATAGATGATCTATTGGATCAGTTGCGAAAATAAATATGCTTCACTAATTTTCACTTAAAGTCAAGATATCACCAAGTTTGGGTCAAAGAAGAAGATAAATGGAATACCACCTTCAAAACCAGGCATGGTCTGCATGAGTGGTCATTCATGCCAATTTTCCTATGCAATGCATCAAATAAATTTATGAGGTTAATGGATTGGAATATATATTGGTATAAAATGCTACTTGGGAAGAGGACATATCACATTTCATGCATGTGTTAGAGACATTAAAGAAGCACTAGCTGCTGGAAAATATCAAGAAGCGTGAACTTACACAATAGTGTTTGTTGTATCTGGGATATGGGACAGGTGGGGGAGAGCTAAAAATATATCTTGCAAATATGTATACCATATGTAATTTTTTGGTGCTCAAGTGTTTCATTGGGTTAGCACAATTGTTGAGGAAATTCATAGCCTTGTATTCAATAGTAACAACCTTCTTGGGGAGGGCCTTTAAGTAATTAATGAAGAATATTATTCAAGAACCAATTTTAGCATTACCAAAATTGTATAATCTATTTTAATTTCATATATATGAGAGTTGATATGCTATGGGAGTGGCCTTGATGAAGATATGAAGGACCCTATGCTACCATTCTGAAGTATTTCATGGGAATTTCTCAACTACAATGCCTACGAGAAATATCTCTAAGCCATGATGCAAGTTATGGAGAAGTGGAAACATTATATAATGGGAAAGGAGACAATAATTTACATATATTTCCAACCATTGTATTACCTATAGTCCTAGAGTAAGCTACAACAACCCAATAATTACAAGTTAATTGTGTTTCTACAACAATTTCATTTAGCGATACATTACAAGAAGGTCAACGCAAGAAAGTTAGTCAAGGTGCTTTCAAGGCCATTGAATCAAAGATCACAACCTTGGTAAATTTTGTGCACATGAATCCTATCACACATTATGGATATATAGAGGTATGAACAAAGGATAAGCACAACAAGAAGGTGTTTTAGTAGTTTAAAATTTAGAGTTAGGTGCATGATGGTGACAATATAGTATCATACCATCTCTGCAATGGGTTACTATACAGGTTAGACATGTTATGCTACTAAAGGTGAGCTAATGTAGTTGATTAAAGAAGTTAAAACTACCATGGTTGTAGGGAATTTTGGTGTAGGGATGAAATCATGAATGTGAAAATGTATGTGTATCAGCACAAGATTCAATGAGGGGTAGTTTTTTTCATGACAGGAAGGATGATTTTTTGTACCAACATTGATAGTAATATTAAATATCTTATATACCATCCCTTACCTATCCCCACTCATCCTTGGGAAATAATTTCCAAGTAATATGTGGGAGCTTTACCAAGAAATATGAAGTTCCATGAAATTTTTTCATGGTAGTTGAGATGTTGAGAAAGATATGTGTTCTAATGCCTTATAAAAATGACATAAATGGGTAAAGAAGAAATGAAATTATTCTTTGTGTAGGTTAAGGTGCACATTATGATACCGAGGAGCATCATTTTGGACAAGGACATCAAAGTTCTCATTATTTTTTGGACTACATTTTGGGAGAAGATGGGCATTAGATTAAAGAGGTATAGCACATTCCATCCATGATTATATGGGGCAAAAAAGCACTCAAAAATACATTGGTGCAAGTGTTTAGGGGTTAAATTTAGAATCATATGCATATATGGGAGGAAACTATGGTATATATACAACACTTTTACAGTAGAGCATTCCATGCTTTTACTAGTAAGTCCCCATTTGAAACTTTTTTTTTTATATTTTCCACCATCACCTTTAGATATTTCATATAGGAATCAAGTAGTACCAAAGGAGGATCTTATAGGGGATTCCAAAATGGAAAAAATAAGTTGATAATACCAAGAAAATCCAAAAGTATAGGAAACATTAAAAAATTCATACGAAAAATACAAGGCTAGGCATGATCAGCACATGAAAAAAAGTCATTCAAGGTGAGAGATAGAGTATATTTATAGTTAAACTGAGAGAAGTTATAGGGTATTGGTAATAAAATCAAGGCTATATTATATGGCCCCTTTCAGACACTAAAAAATGTGGAAGATGACAGCTATGGACACTGTGTACCCCCATACATGAACATTTACTCATTTTTTAATGTATAAAATCTAAAATTATATGAGCCTTCTATCTTATATCATGAAGAGGAAATGGTACTACCTTCCATAGAATATTTTGAAAGATATGCTTAGGAAAATATTACAAAGGATATATTTTTTATATGAGGTCCAAAACTACAATATAGGGGCACATTCACATTTAGCAGATTCAATTAAGAGGGAAGCTTCCAAGAAAGGCTAAAAGGTACACTTAATAAAAGGTGGAGAAACAATTTCCTCACCTCATTCAAAATAAATATTTCGGGACCAAAACTCTCCAAAAATGAGGAGTTACGATCCAAATAATATCACTATATTGTTTTTCATCCATCTTGATGATTTCAAAGAGGAAAATGTGGAGGCATTAGATAATAGGAATATTTTTTATTGTGTTGTCCCCATTTGGTGTATTGGTTTATGAAACCTTCCAAAAATAGTTTGAGGCATCAAGTGCAATTTTTGGGACGTAAAAATTTATTGCTTAAGTATTGCACCACCTAGTGCCATTTTACACACAAATTCCTTTCCAACAATGCAATAACTACCTCAATTGAAGTCTATATGAAAAATTGATGTGACTAAGAGGTTGAACATCACATTTTAACCACCATGATTAAACAGGATACCACATCGACCCCCCATTATTCATGGAAAATGGGCTATCCACGTGATCATGCTGAAAAATATTTTAAAAGAGTTAATATTGTAACTAGTTAATAGTAGGAGATTCCATACTTAACTACTAGTAGGAAATTTAGTTGTGTGATAGCCAAGAAACTTTGAGGAAAATGCGTTCCATTATATTCATGTTGACTACCATGTAAAAAATAGGTAACTATACAATTTAGATAATTTATATGCTCCTAAAGGTGAGCGGATAAATTTGAAAAAAAGGTTCACACCTCCAAGGTTGTAGGGATAACAATGGACAACTTCCAAAGGTATGTGTAGGAATTTACAGGGTAAGCTCCTTAGATAAAAAACAAAAGGTCGCCACTCACACACAGATCACAAATTAGTACACCAGTATTTGACGTGGTTAAAACCCTCAAAGAGGGAAACAATCCATGACCTGAGCGAATGCGGCCACTTTAGGTAATTTATTAATATAAGGAAATAAAATTTACATAAGTTTCTCTTATAAACGGCTACCAGATAAATGACCCTCCATGCTCTTTAAATAGAGATCGTGGAACAATCGGGTGTTAAGCCACAAATCAAGTGTCGATAATACCGAGGAGAGAATGAACCGTTGGATCACTACATATCGTAATCGTTAGATTATAAGTTACAAATGTAAATAATAAAGAAACACACTTTACCTAACTCTACGCTAGACCAAGTTATACTTAATAATTTCCTATGTGTCAAAATATCCTAACAACATGTGTATTGCCTATGATGCAATAAGAGGTGGATAATTCAATAAAGGGATGCATTCTTTGTTGTACCATCAAGTCTAGTAACAAGAATTAGGCTTTCTGCCATCCCCAACGTATGCCACTTGTGCTTAGGAAATTATTTCCATGGAATTTTTGGGAGGTTTAACAACAATGATGAAGGGATTTGACCACCTATTTATATTTGTTGAAAATTTTAGAAATGTGTGTGTTCTAATGCCCTGTAAAAAGGAAATCAACAAGCAAGATGCAGTGAACTTATTCTTTAGACTGTTAAAGGTGGACCTTGTCATACAAAGGAACATCATTTCATATACGGAAACATGGTTTATTAGTGAATTTTTTACTACTTTATGGGAGAATATGGGCACAAATTTTAATATGTATGAAACATTCCATTCCCAAGAAGATGGGTTAAGATAAGTAGTGAAAAAGTATTTAGTGCATTTTTTTATGGGTTATATTTTGAATCATTTGAAGAATTGTGTTGGAAAAATAGTATATACACAATATTTTTATAATATATTAGTGCACACTTTTACTCGCAAGTGCCAATTTGAAGCTTTCTTTTGATATTTTCCACCTTCACCTTTGGATATTTCATATGGGAAGTAATAAGTATTGGGGGAGGATATTATAGGGGATTTCGTTAGGATATACTTTTTTTTTTTTAGAAGATCAATAAAATCCATCTAAAAGTATAGGAGATGTTGTAGAATTCGTAGGAAAAATAAAATTCAAGGCACTTCAGCACAAGATATAAAATTCACTCAAGCTGGGAGAAAAAGTATAGTTACACATCAATAAGGAGAGGTTATTGGGTCTTGGTAAGAGAATAAATACTCTATCATATTACCCCTTTGAGATAATAAAAAATGAGGGAGATAGTTTCTATAGATTAAATATACCACCAAAACATGTGCATTTACTTAGTGGTGAATGTAGAGAATCTGAAACTCTTTTAGTTTTCTATGTTGGATCAAGAAGAGGAATAGGTCCTAGCTTATGTAGAGTATTTTCCACTATATACACATGCATAGTTTAAAAAGGATACAATTTTTTAGAAGAGGATCAAAACTACAAGATAATGGAAGCAAAATCTTTGGTAGATTAGGTTGAAAGGATAACCTCTAGGAAAAAATAAATGGTACACCGAAAAAAGGTTGAGGAAAAACTTCATCGCCTCATTAAGTAGAATATTTCAGGGATCAAAATCCTCCCAAAATGGGGAAGTGAGATTGGTGTTAGATAGTTGTATTATTTTCATCAATATTGATGATTTCATAGTGGAAAAAGTAGAGGAATCAGCTCACATGACCCATTTTAGTGGTGGATCCTAGTTTGGTGAATTGGGTTCTAAAATATTATGGAATTATTTTGATGCAAAAAAAAATATTGTTAAAGTTTCCCTTTGAAGCGATTCACCACTAGCATTATTCCAAACACAAATATATTAGAAATGGTACAAGAATATCCTCAATTGGAGTCTATATACAAATTTTATGCTAGTTAGAAGTTTGCCTTCCTATTTTAACAACCATAATTCGAGATGATATCATGCCATATCCATTATTTATCAAAAAGGGGCTAGCCATGTGATCCCGATGAAGAAGAATCTATAGTATTCAATATTGTAACTCTATATAAGGTTTTAAAAATATGAACTCAACCACTACAAGGCTATTAGTTTGTATTATAACAATGCCATTAGGAGGAAAAGGGGTTATATTCTATTTGAGTGAATTTTGTTCCATAGATGAGAATATTAGTTCAAAGTGAACAAGGTAAGAGAAAAAAAGAAGGTTTGATAATTTTACAATCTCATGTACCATATATCTCACTTTATTATACTTTCCTTCATTTCCATTCAAAGAAAGAGAGAGAAAAGAAACCTCACCATCTTCTTGGGTTTTCTTCCAAAAGGGTCTCCTAGCTCATATATTTTTTTATTATGGTTTTGAGAGATTGTATTTTAGTACATTATTTTCTTTCTACAATTTATATATTACATGCATAAAATTTTTAACTCAATATCACCAAAATAATATGGAAAACAACCCTCATTATATATATTTCAAATATTCAGTATAAATTTATTAGATATGATGCAACAAATTGTCCAATGATGTATCCATGGTATTTTACATTTCATATTCACGTCAAAGAAGTTTTCATTGGGAATAATATGGGGACTTGTTTGGGATCTGATTAAGAAAATCTAAAATTCTTAAAACCCTAGCCATGGGCAATGAATTTTTCAATATGTCTCAAGGTCCTGAAAGGAAATATTTTCATGACAGGAAGCACAAGTTGTAGATATAAACCACAATGTGAGCCTTATATTATATCCCTAACTAATAATATAAATATATTAAAATAATATGGAGGTTCTAATGTTCAATTTTCATTTAAGGGGGAGTTAACAAATGAAGAGTAACTAAAGAGGGAACCTAGGAAATAACCTAAAAAGGAAGAAACTAGTTTAGGTGTCATGAAACATTCATGGTCACTATTAAAAATGGAAGTGAAGGTAGACATAAATACATATAAATTTTATATTTATGGTTGAAAGTTAAAACATTTGTTTCATCAATCTTAAGTTTATTTTAGTGCTCATCATATAAAAAAGGGATATAATTTTTTTTTCCTTAGTTTAAATCAGAGAGTGATGCCCTTAAATGGTGGGAATACCACACAACTACCCTAAGGTTGGAGGGAAATCCTTTAGTGACTAATGAGGGTGCTCAATTTGGCATCTATTTTACACCCATCCAACCCATTTCCCCTCTCTTTTTTCTTGAATAAACCATGTTTCCTCACATTCCTCTCACAAATACATGTTCTTGAAAAATTTATCATTATTACCACAATATGAAATTTTCATGCTTATTTTTCTAAATTATTGGGAAATTATTATCTTTCTATAATGACCATGGGGAATAGGAGATAAAATCACACATGAAATCATTATTATTTGTTGTAATTCATGGTCAATTCTACAACTCACATGTATTTAGGCAACTCCTGTTACTATAACTCCTTAAAACTCACTTTTTTTGTGGCTTCATATGCATTGCAATCAAAACTCCAACTCATAATTGACGCTAAAATTCCAATTTGTGTGATTACTACAAGTCGTGTACCATCTCACTGTTGAAACTCCAACTCTAGTATATTGTTGCAACTCATACTCTAACATGTTAATATAAATCCTCCTCCAACCCATTTCTACAACTCCTACTTGAATCTATGGTTAAAACTCCTATTTCTTGTTGCTACAACTCCTTCTCACATCCATCACTACAAATATTAACCAATGTCACTACAACTCTAGGATACATTGTTGCTACAACTATATGTTGTTGATGATGCACATGTTTTATAGATGATCCAACTTGAGAGTCAAATTAATAATGGTTACCTTTGGATTGGTAAGATGGTGTCGTGTTATAAAAAAACACCCATTTATTTTTATAAATGGGGAACCTTTAGAAATAAATAGAAAATTCTTTTAAATTTCCTAAAACAAAAAATAAAATAAAAAAATTAGAAAATAAATATTTTCTTTTTTCTGCCTTATTCTTTTTTAGCGCATCACAAATCACATATCTTATGAATTTCAAAAGACTCATAAAAATTAAAATATGCAAACTGTGATATGCACTCAAACTTCTTCGATGATATGATTTGAAATTTGCAAAAAACTTCAATCACCATTATATTTACCTTATCGCACCGCACTTCACTTAATCAATCAAAAAAACATTAAAAGAAAATTTATATAAGTTGCGACTCCGCGGACCCAACATGCAAATAAACAAATGAATATAAAACCTTTTGCTATTGCGATCACTTCATTTTTATTAAAAAGTGAAATTCGCATTTCGCTCAACTTATAACATACGCTAAATCGTTATCCTATAAAATTTGTGATCTGCGATTTGCGAAACCGCATTCCGCAACCTTTAAAGGGTAAGTTTTATGAATTATTATAAGTTATAATTTGTGATATGCGCACCGATGCCATTTAATAGATCAAGCGTGTATAACAACTTGTGTCATTTCAAAATGAAATTTAAGATCTTAACAGGTTTAAAGAGATTGATAGATCTTATGTGTGGAGATATATGAAATATTAATTCAGAGATTATGAATGATGATTTATGTTATATTTTAATAAGATTGATATGTCCTTGCATGTGTTTGAAATAAATGATAGATTTGTCTCTTTGATACTCCATAATTGTAAAAATTCACTATGCTTTTAGGAAACCAGTTAACGGATTGAAGAAGAGGAAAATGAAAAAAAAGGGTAAAGAAATTTCTCAGGCATTGTCCACTGAAGGCACAGATATGTCTCCATTATTTTCTGATAATGTCTACAACAAATATTGTGAATGTTCGACATGGGAAGCAATGTATAAAATTTTTGAAAGTGAAGAACCAAGGGTGATAAAAAATGTCTTTGACAGGCACTGCTTCTACCTCCGACGCAACTCTTTTTGACATTGCATGCTCATACATTCACAGGATAGATGCAATACCAAATATTACATACATGGTTAAGTGGGAAATTGACCACTTAAACATTGAATATAGAATGTTCAAGAATTCGAAGGGAGAAACTATGGGTTCTTTTACGGAAAAAGATTTAAAATCAATGTACCATCTACCACCACCACAATAGAAATATGAAAAGACTATTTGCAAAATTTTAGAGGAGAACATCTAGAACTTATCAAAGTCATCCAAGAATGGAAGGATAATCAGGGGAAATTGAAGCAAGATAAGTTTGGCATGTACCCAGTTTCCCAAATTCCTAATCCTTACTATTATGCTACTAGTATGTTATGTAGATTATTTTCCAAACTAGATAGCACTAGATTCTCAAGATACTGGATTCCCTTAATGAAGGAATCGTCAATTCATCTATTTTGAATTGGGCAAACATCTTATCTAATAACCTAGCCAAGCACATAACCGAATATAGAAATAAAAGAAGTATTTCATTTAGAGAAATACCTCCCTTTTATATGTCTGCCTATGTCATGGATGCTATATGTTTTACTTCCAGTTTTCCAACCATGGGATGGAAATGGACTACCAAGGACCCTACCCCAATTCACATTTACCACAGAGAACTTTAGGATTCAAACTTCCACTTACACTTCTATAAAACTCGTTATGGATTCATATTTCCTATACATCATATGACTTTTAACAAAAGGGCTCCTAGGGTTTCTGAAGAAGCCAATGCAGACATCATTCCAGTAGCTAGATGGTTTGCTGAAGAGAATTTTACATATATTAGATTATTTGTGAGTTATGCTTCTCCCCATGTTTTACCCTATTATGTTCTCGATAAGTTACTTGAAAAATAAATAGCCTATCAACTTGTTAATGGTGTTACGAAAAAGCTGAAGGATGCTAAAAAGGCTATTTGGCCTAATTTCCCTGTACAATGTGGCACCTTTGCATTGTCTAACATTGGCCATACTTACAAGGAAGTTTCCAAAATTCATTTATTAATATTGGCAGAAATTCCAAAAATATTATATGATCCAAATGATGTGATTAAAAATTACATCACAGAGCTTAAGATGAAGCCTTTTGTAATGGATGAATATGAATTTGATGCTCTCTTCGAGGGCATGGAATTTTTTTTAGATGTTATCAAATATGTATATACTCAACTAAGTCAAGAGGATGTTGAAGATTTTCAAGCATACAAAAATAAGAGACTAGATAAAGTCCCTCTAAATTTGTTAACTATTGAAGATGACAACTAACACACTCCAAGTGACAGCCTAGATGATGAAATAAAATATGTCGAAAGATGAATCAGGTAAATCACAGTAGCAATCTAATAATTCGGATCACTCTAAAAAATAATCTCAATCTAAAAAGGAAAACTCAGAAAATACAATTGACCGAGTCATTCATGAGATAGAGATACTGGAGGAAACAAGAAATAATGGTACAGAATCAAATTCTCAAGCAATTCAGCACAATAACAACATGTTAGATCAGTCCAATTTACCACCAGGAAAATATCTCATAAATGAATGGGAGGAGTTTTCTAAAGCAATAAAAACTCCCAAAGAAAATTCCAATATTGATCAAGCAACAAGTTTCCAGACACCTCAACACTCACAGAAGATAAAGGAAAATATTAGTCCAATACAATGAATTCCAGCAATGCATGATTAATAAATCATACCAGCCTACCCCACAGATTAGATAGTTCTACAGATTGAAGACATTCTTTCATTCGATATTTTCTACAGTCCTAGTTACAAGGCTGTAGTTAAAAGAAACCAAAAGGAGGAAAATTGATTAAAAAACTCCAAAGCCTACAGATGAATCAGGAGATGTACTATGGAAATATTCCTCAGATGATCCTACTAAACATATAACCAAATTATCATAGTATGCAGGGGCATATGCTACTGCTATTTTTGATAAAGATACTGAGGTTAGAGTGTTGTTAAAACAAATGGAAGCCAGAGTACAAGAACTATAGAAGTTAAATGAAGAGAAATCCAATTCCAGTGAGCAAGTCAAAGTAAACATAGCCCAATTTTATAAAGATATTGAAAGCCTTAAATTTCAGCATCAGACAGAGATTAGTGGAAAACAAGAAGAATTGGAAATAGCAATGATTAAGTTACAGAGTCAACCACAATTAGAGAAATTTATCAAAGAATCACTTGATTTAAATACTAAGTTAAAGAAAGAAAAAGAAGTGTTTTTTCATCAAGCTTATATGATTGATTCTTATTGTGATTCAAGTAAAATAATGATCCAACAGATATCAATTCAGAAACTTGAATGTGAAAGACTTGAGAAGAAAATTGAAGATCCCATTCAATGGAAAGTTTCAGATTCAGGAAAGAAAGCTAATCTACCTCAAGTAAATAAGCTTCACAAATAAATTCTATTCATAGAATTGGAAGCAAAAATCAAATAGGCAAAGAAAGCAGTGGCAAAGACATCCAGAATATCAAGTGTGATTATTGAATCTATGTGTGAGAAATTGTCAAAAGTAGAATTTCTTAAGGAAAACACGTCTGATGTGTTTTCAGAAACAAGACAGGTAGAAACACAGTGGAAGAAGAGAGAAAATACACATGAGGAAATTATTAAAAAAGTTAAATAATTTTGATCAGGAAAATTACTGAAATTTTCTTATCAAACCTTCCCATCCGCATCAAACTCTGCAGTCTCTTACAGATTCAGCAAAAAGATACTAGTCAGCAATCTCAAATGCTATTTTCAAGGGACAGATCCAATCAAGGATATCGCAGCCAACTCATATCAAATAAATATTAGATATTTTCCAACTTCATGACCACATTCAGAAAGAAGGGCAAGACTCATAAAATTAGAATTGTTAGTTTAATTTCCTAGATTATAGTATAAGTTAGCTTTTTGAGGAAGGTTGTTTGAAACCTCCTCTATATTTTTGTAATAATCTATTTTAGTTTATAGTTAGTTTAGTATTTAAATCCTTCTAATGAATTTAGAGAGCGGTCCAGAAATTTGTCAAAAACATTTGCAAAGAATGCACTATTATAAGTTTGTGAGTGCTTTGATGAATTAATGAAATACATTCTGTTACCTTTTAAAAATTAAAGTTGTTTAACTGATGTTCCACTACTGTACTCTTTAAATTTCTTGAAAGTGAGAAGGAGAAGATTCATTGTTGTCAGTTTACATGAGTAGAAGTTCGTACATATTGTACTTCTATTCACTTGTATTAGTTCTTACTTCATAGATTGACAATTATCTTTCTATTACATTATATATTTGAAATGTCATCATATAAATATTACATGCACTTCTGTTCTAATATTTCGCTATGGGTTCTTATTGAGTATCTAATCACACTGATAGATGCGATATTTATTTCACAATTATTCTATGCAAACTACTTTGTTAGAAGAATCATTTTACATAATTTTCATCTCTTTCGACTGTTAAATGATCTGTATTACTGATAGTTGAAAGATATCATTTTATATCACATAAAGGAAAAACAACCCGAGTATATATTAGACTAATAATTTAGATAGATGGATATAGATTAAAATCATTATCCATTTGCATGCTATATTCACAACACCCTCAAAATCATCCTTATTGGGAAACTGGTCCCATTATCCATAGTCGGAGCCACTATACAAAACGAAAAAGGAGCTGCTTTAAGGTCCGGATTGGGTGGTTTTCCCCATGTTTTGGCAATGGAATTTCAAGGCCTCAACATATTGGTGCTAGAAGGAGGGCCAAGTGAATGGAACAAAGCTCTAATCAATGTGAAGGTCAATCAAAAAATCTCTCTCCCTCTAGATCCCCATAAAATTCTAGAAAATTATCTAGATCCTCATCTATAAAATCTAAAGTTGATCATATTTCCCCTAAGTCTCCTAACGATACTAAAACTATACTATTTCTCGAGTTTCACCAACATTCCCAAGAAGTTCAGTCTTTGATAGAAAAGTTAGATAAAGTATCTATTTCTGCTAAAAATCCTTAATCTTCTCAATTATCAGATCTTAGTATTTCATCTTCTTTACAACCTCGAAGAATATAAACTCGATCAAAAAGTCAAAAAATAGGGATTCTCCCTTTTGACCTTCCTATTAGTAGTACTCGGAAGAAGTTAAAGAGGACTCAATCAGAATCGATCACTAGCAAGATCTTATCCCATTCACCCCCATTACCTCCACTCACTTCCACAGATTTTATTCCAACAGACGGTATCACTTTTACCAGTTCAAATACTCAAAATAATAGTCCTAGTACTTGACCTACCTCATCATCAATTCACAATCAACCCATCCAAAATCTAATGGCAGGTCAAATCCCTCCACTGAATGTAAACCCATGGAGTAATCTAGGGGTTGTAAACATGCCTACTCCTCTTTATGCTTTGCCTAAAAATCCTGAAAGATGGTTACCAAAATTTAATTGCGATGATGGTCTTCCTGCAGAAGAACATATTCATAATTTTATGTTAGCTGTCAACTTCAATGCACTAGTTGAAGAGGATTGCATTGTATGATTATTTTCATATACTTTAAAAGGATATGCAGGATCTTGGTATTTTTCATTCCCTTCTCTCTTTATAACTAACTAGAATATGTTTGAAGAACAATTTCTGGCTAAGTTTCGAGATGACAGAACTACTGCTACTCTTACTAATGGTCTTTCAAATCTTAAAGCTAAACCAGGTGAGAAGATAAAATATTTTAATTCAAGATTTAATAAACTAAATAAAATTCCTATTATAGCATTTCATGGTGCAGAAGTTCAAATTGAGTGGTATATTTCATCCCTTCCATCTAATATAGCTATTTTCATTGATAGAGAAAAACTAGATACACTTGCAGAAAATATGAAAGAATCTCTTTCTGTACAAAATCACATAACTGCTCTTGAGAAAAAGAATTCTCAGGAAGATCGTAAATTAAACAAGGCATCTTTAAAATATTACTCTAATAATAAAATGCCAAAGGATCCATTTGATGTAGAAGATCTTCAAATTTTTTTGAAAATCATGACCAATGAGATGGCAGATATCAAGAAACAAGTCGCCAAAAATTCAAATTCAAAAAATAGTTTCAGGAATTTCAATAAGAAACAAACCTCTAATTCTCAACCCCCAAATATTATATCTAATGTTGAATTAGATCAATAAGAGGAATAATAACAAACAAAGGAAGAGGAATATGATGATGAAGAAGAAGTTGGACTTAATGGAATGTGGGATTTTATCTTATCAAATGAAGAACAACTTGAAGCTTTACCTGTCAGCACACGCAACAAAAAGATTACTGAAGAAATGCAGCATAGTCAACATCAAAAAAATTCCATTCTTTCTAAATACAAATCAATAAGAAAAAAATCTAATTCAAAGGCTACGCAAACAAGTCAGGTTTCATCACCTGTCAGCACACGTAGCAAAAATATTACTGAAGCAACGCAGCCTAGTCAACAGAAAAAAAATTCCGTTCATGTTAAAGACAAATCAATAAGAAAAAAATATAATTCAAAGGCTACACAAACAAGTTTGGTTTCATTAGACTCTCCACCTATATCTAAAACAATGGTTATCTCAGATACCATTGAGTATAATATAGTTGAAGACATGAAGAAGACTAGGGAAACTATTTCAATTCATGAGCTTACCAAATTCAAGCAACAACAAAAAATCTTACTTAGAGGATTAAACGTTGTTCCTACTTTAAACATACTTTCTCCAGTCATAGTTCAAGCTATTAATGAAATGGGTAAGCCACCTTCTCCTTTAGTAAAAATAGATGCCTCAAATTTAATTATGATAGGTGATCGATCCATCTCTCATACTCCCCCATTTCTCTTAACCTTTGAGAACTATAATAAAAATGTTCATAATTTTTTAATAGACTCACGGGCTTCTTCGAATATAATTTCAAAATTAGTTTGTGCTAAATTGAACACTACTCCCCAGATTTCTCTAGTTCATATAGTACAACTTGATAGAACTAGAGTAGAAGTGGTAGGAGAATTAAATGTTTCCATCAGATTTTCGTGAAATCCAAAAGTTGTTCAAATAATTGATATTTTGGTGGATACATTCCTGAATTTTATGGTTTAATTTTAAGTCGTTATTGGTCTAAGAAACTTCATGGCTATTTTTCAACAGATTGGTCACATATGTGGTTACCACATAATGGAAATCCCAACCAAATTCGAATTGATCATGAAAAGTTTATAAAACACACAGTGACTGATCTTGAAGAGCTTAGTGATCCAGTAGCCTTCAATAACAACATAATTAGAAACTACTCTACTGATTCATTTTTAGGAAAATTTAATGCTCAGCCATCCCCTTTCTTTGATAACATGGTTGTATCTCAGATAGAGAATTTTTCCCAGTCAGATAATTCTAAATGTATTAATTTTTTAGATATAAAAATAGTTAATTCTTTTTTTTGGATCCTTTATTTTGACGTTCTAAATCTGAAGATGGTGCAGGTGCAGGTTTCATTTTAATAAACCTAGAAGGAAAAAACACTATGTTAGCCTACTGATTAGAATTTGATTGTACCAACAATGTAGCTGAGTATGAAGCATTAGTTCACTGTTTATTAAAAGCTATTGCTCTAAATATTATACATCTAAAGGTTTTAGGAGATTCAAAAGTCATAGTTAGGTAAGTGAGAGATACCTTTCATTGTAATTCTAGACATTTAAAACATTATCAATCATTAGTCCAATAATTAACTACTCATTTCTTAGCCTTCAATATTTCTTTTATACCTTGAATATAGAATTCTAGTGTCGATTTACTCGCTAATGTAGCATCACAATTAATCCCATCCTAAGAATTTAGTCCTGATAGATTTTCTATTGAATTGATTTTTAGACCATCTATTCATGATAATATCACTAATTTTAGAGTATTCAATAATGACTTAAATATCATAGATCTTTTAACATCTGAAGAATCTTATGATAATCAAATCATGGATGAAAGCGAACATAACACTCATATTAAGAAAGAACAATATGAAAATCCTATTCCAAAATCTGTTGTTAAGTTAGACGATTTATATGATCTAAAAGATAGATTTAAAATATTAACTAACTCAAAAATGAAAAGTTCTACATTAAGATTTGAGTTAGTTAATCTAGGAAGTGAAGAAAAACCTCAAAATATAAATCTAGTTCTTGGTCTATCTTCCGAAGAAAGATTATCATTCATCTCAATGTTTAGGATGTACAAAAGTGTGTTTACTTGGGATTATTATGATCTTAAAACATATGATACCTCTATAATTCAACACACAATTCCTATGATCTTAGAGGAAAAGCCCATACAACAGAAACTGAGAAAGATTCATCCTTTCTCATCCAAATTTAGAAAATAAAATTAAAACTAAATTGAATAAACTTCTCAAAGAAAAAATTATCTTTCCGGTCAGACATTCAAAATGGGTATCAAATTTGGTACCTTTCAGGAAGAAGAATGGTGATATTATAATTTGCATTGATTCTAGAAATTTAAACAAAGCTTACGAGGAGGACAATTTTCCACTACCAACCATGGAACAAGTATTGCAAAAAGTAGTTGTTTCTGAACTCATGTATTTTCTAGGTGGATTTTCAGGTTATAGTCAAATTCTTGTTCATCTAGATGATAGATTGAAAACTACATTCAGAACTAATTGGGGAACTTATGCTTATCAAAAAATGCCTTTTGGATTAATTAATGTAGGTGCCACTTTCCAAAGTGCCATGGACAAAGCTTTTAGAGGACTTATAAATAAAACAATAGCTATATATTTATATGACATTAACGTCTTCTCTAAACAGGAAAATCATTATGTGAATGACCTAAAGCAAGTCTTTGAACGATGCAAAAGGTAAGAAATTTCATTAAATCCAAAGAAATCATGTTTTTTCTTTAGATGAAGGAAAAATTTTAGGATTCATTATGTCAAGAAAAGGTATATATATTGATCCTGAAAGATTTGATGAAATTAAATGATTTTCTTTCCCTCATCACAAGAAAACCATGCAATATTTCCTTGGGAAAATTAATTTTGTTAAGGGATTTGTCCCTAATTTTTCTCAAATAGTTTTACCATTGCAGAACATGATTAAGAAAAATTATGTTTTCAAATGGGGGCATAATTAAAGAGAAGAATTTGAATTAATTAAACAGTTAATTGTCAATGCTCCATTCCTGACTACCCCCAATTTTCTTAATCCATTTACATTATACACTTTTTCATCGGATACATCATATGCAGTTGTTTTAACACAACTTAATGACCAACAAATAGACACATTGATATCATTCTTTAGTTCCAATTGACAAGGTGCAGAACTGAATTACACATCTGTTGAAAAACATGCATTTTCTATTTTTAAAGCCATAAAAATTTTTAGAACTTTTCTCCTAAAGTCTAATATGAAAATCATAGTTCCATTTTCTATAGTAAGACAATTTTTTATGCAGAAATAATTAGGAGAAAAAAGAGCTAACTGGATAACCACATTACAAGAGTATGATGTAGAAATGAAACCCTCTAAAATAATTAGAGGTCAATTTTTTTGCAGAACGATTTCAGGAGCATCACATTTGCCAGCAGAAGAAGATTCAGGTAATGTGAAAATATCATAGGTAAGCCTCAATGATTCAGATTCTCAATATGCTAATCTTATATTTTATCTAAAAAATGGATATGCTCCAAATCATCTCAGTTATAAGACAAAACGAGCTATTAGATTAAAATATAAACAATATGAGTTAGTCAATGATGTGTTATTTAGAAGAAATTTCAATTCTATACCTCTAATATGCTTAGAAAAATCTGAAGCAGAGAAAGTCTTGTAGGAACTCAATGATGGACCAGCTGTAAGACATTTTGGAGGAAATACAACAACACGTAAGACCCTGCATGCAGGCTATTATTGGACTACTCTTTTCAAATTTGTTCATGAATATTCAAAAAGATGTAAAGTATGCCAAAGTACATCTAGCAAACAAAGAAAGACATAATTCCCATTGCAGCCAGTCAATATTGAAAAACCATTTGAGCAATGGGGATTAGATTTAATTGCTGAGATTGTTGATAACTCTTCCAAATATCATAGATATGTTCTCAGAACTACAAATTAATTTACCAAATGGGTGGAAGAAATTCGGTTAAGAGTAGCTAATTCAGAAAATATCATTGATTTCATTGACCAAAATATCATACCCAGTTTGACTTACCTACTGCTTTGATGTTTGATTATTCATCTTATTTATCTGGAACTACTATGATATATTTTATGATTAAAATAGGTTTTAAACTAAAATATTCTACAAATTATTATCCACAAGGAAATGGTTTAGCATAATCTACAAACAAAAATATGATTAGAATAATCAAAAGAATTGTTGATCAGAATCAAAGAAATTAGCATATGTCATTAATTTTTTCTCTTTGGGCAGATCGAATAACTCAGAAAGCTTCTATTGGTACTTCTCCATTCAATCTCGTATACGGAAAATAAGTTGTACTTCCCACCAATGTAGTTATTCCTTCTCTTTCCTTATTTCATTTCATTGATGAAACTCCTACTTCTTCTTTACAACTTAGACAAGGTTAAATGATTAATTTATAAGAAGAAAGAGAAAAATCCAAACAAACTCATACTCGTCATCAACAAATAATAAAAGCCTCCTTTGATTCAACTTCTGTCATTCCAAAGAATTTTCAAATTGGTGATTTTTTATTGAAATAGGACAAAGTGCATGAGGAAAAAGGTAAACACACGAAGTTTCAAAAACTCTGGCTAGGTTCATTTCAAATAATTGAAGAAATAGGCCCATCAACATTTCTATTACAAGATTTATCAAGCAAAAAGGATTATTTGCCTATTCATGGGAAAATTTTAAAAAAATATTTCTCATGGGAGGTAACCCCTTCTATCCTTGTATATTAGTGTGTTTTTCTTTTCTCTTTTAAAATAAAAGTTTTCTTAGTATTAATATTTGGATTTCCAATTCTAATCTCAGATGATTTTCTTTTGATTTTTATTTTCGCTTATAAAAATGAAAAAAGTTTAAGGAAGAAAAATCGAAAGATTTAAAAAGGGAAATTGATTTTATCTTTCTGGAAAATGGAATTTCACTAAAATCAGTTATTCTTTGATGAAATATCATCTTTATATAGCATGAATATTCTATTTATCGGTCAGGAAAAGAAACTTTAACATAGTAAAGACTTGTTTTCAGAAAATCAATTTGAAACTTGACATTATCATCCAGAATCTTAAAAATACCAATGATTCATCCCACCTGGAAAATCTTATAAATTTTCGAAAGGAATTCAAATCAAAATATAAAAAAATATGATTAGAATAAAAACTTAAAATATAATAAGTCTCATCACGATCTTGTTTACCATGTTCATAAGGAAATAGTTAAACTGACATTACCAATATTGTCTACAAAAATAGGGTAATGACTTGAGATTATATCAAAAAAGGCAAGGGGCCTCATCAAGAGCCAGCTTGATCAACTTAATTACTACTAGTGAATGCCATTGTCATCATTTGGTTACCAAGCCAAGACAATGGATTTTAACTGAATAAAATAATATATAAAAGAAAATTCTCAAATATCATAATTTACTTCTGAAAATTATAAGAAATATTGGATGGGACAATGAATCATTGTTGGGTAAAAGGTAACCCTGCCAAAAGCTTAAACTCCATATTGCAACAGAGGCTCTATCTGTGATAAAGATTAAATTTTTATAAAGATAATCTGTAAAGGCCACCTACTTTATCTTTTTAAACTGAGTAAGGACTGATATAGATTTTCATAATTATATCTTTAATAGAGGAATTCTTATGAATATTGAATAAGATAAATTTTCATTGCTTATTAAGATATTATTTATCTGAAATTTCATTCCTATAACTATTTTATTTTCAAAAAGCTTAGAAATGCCAAAACATTTCATCAGAGATATCTAGTTCACCCAAGTGAATCACCAATTGTTGTGCTATACAAAAACCCCCATTTATTTTTATAAATGGGGAACCTTTAGAAATAAATAGGAGATTCTTTTAAATCTCCTAAAACAATAATAATAATAATAATAATATATATATATATTTTTTCCGCCTTATTCTTTTTTAGCGCATCGCAAATCACATTTCTTATTAATTTCAAAAGACTCATAAAACTTAAAATATGTGAACTACAATATGCACTCAAACTTCTTCAAAGATATGATTTAAAATTTCCAAAAAATTTCAATCACCGTTATATTTACTTTATCATGCCGCCCTTCACTTAATGAATCAAAAAAACATTAAAAGCAAAATTATATAAGTTGCGAGTCTGCATACCCGACAAGAAAATAAAAAAATGAATATAAAACATTTGGCTATCACGATCACTTCAGTTTTATTAAAAAGCACAATTTTCATTTCGCGCAACTTATAACATACGCTAAATTGTTATCCTATAAAAGTTGCAACCTGCAATTTGCGCAGATCGCATTTTGCATCCTTTAAAGGGTAAGTATTACAAATGATTATAGGTTATAATTTTTGATATGCGCTCCGACGCCATTTAATATATCAAGCATGTATAACAAGTTTTGTTAGGTCAAATTGAAATTTAAGATCTTTACGACTTTAAAGTAATTGATAGATCTTACGTGTGGAGATATATAAAATATTAATTCAAAGATTATGAATGATGATTGATGTTATATTTTTGATAAGATTGATATCTTCTTGCATGTTTTTGAAATAAATGATATATTTGTCTCTTTGATACTCCATACTCATAAAAATTCGCTCTACTTTCAGGAAACCAGTTAATGGATTGAAGAAGAGAAAAATGAGCAAAAAGGATAAAGAAATTTCTCAGATGTTGTCCACTGAAGACACAGATATGTCTTCGTTATTTTCTGATACTGTTTGCAATAAAGAGTGTAGCAGCTAGACCTAGGAATTAATGTAAACTTTTTGAAAGTGAATAACCAAGGGTGATAAACAAAGTTTCTTCAACAGGCACTGCTTCTACCTTTGACATAACTCTTTTTGAAGTTGCATGCTCATACATTCACAGGATAGCTGCAAGACCAAAGATTATTCATTATACAAACAATTTTAAGTGGGAAATTGACCACTTAAGCATTGAAGATAGAATGTTCAATAATTTTAAGGGAGAAACTATGGGGTTTTTAGGGAAAAAGGTTTAATAGTAATGTACCATCTACCTCCCCCGCAGCAAAAATATGACAAAGAATATTTGCAGAATTTTAGAGGAGAACATCTATACCTTATCAAAGTCATCCAAGAATGGAAGTATAATCAAGGGAAATTGAAGCAAGATAAGTTTGGTACGTACCCAATTTCCCAGATTCCTGATCCTTACTATTATGATGCTAGTATGTTATGTATATTATTTTCCAAACCAGAAAGCACTAGATTCTCAAGAGACTAGGTTCCCCTGATTGACGCAATCATCAATTCATCTATTTTTAATTGGGCATACATCTTATCGAATAACCTAGCCAAGAACATAACTGAATCTAGAAATAAAATAAGTATTTCATTCAGAGAAATACCTCCCTTTTATATGTCTACCTATGTCATGGATGCTATCTGTTTTAGTCCCCCAGTTTTCCTACCATGGGATGGAAATTGACTACCAAGGACCCTACCCCAATTCACATTTACCACAGAGAACTTTAGGATTTAGAATTCCACTAACACTTTTATAAAATCTGTTATGAAGTCATATTTCCTATACATGAGATGATTTTTAACAAAAGAGCTCCTAGGGTTTTTGAAGCCAATAGAGACATTATTCCAGTAGCTAGATGGTTTTCCAAAGATAATTTTACATATATTAGAGTATTAGAGAGTTATGCTTCTCCCCATGATTTACCCTATTATGTTCTCGATAATTTACTTGCAAAAGAAATAGCCTATCAGCTTGTTAATCATGTTACGAAATAGCTGAAGGATGCTAAAAAGGCTATTTGGCCTAATTTCCCTGTATAATGTGGCACCCTTGCATTTTATAACATCGGCCATACTTACAAGGAAGTTTCCACAATTCATTTATTAATATTGGAAGCAATGACGAAAATATTATATGATCGAAATGATATGATTAAAAATTATGGCACAGAGCTTAAGATAAAGACTTTTGTAAAGGAGGAAGATGGATTTGATGATCTCTTCCAGGGCATGGAAAATTTTTCATATATTATCAAACATGTATCTAGTCAACTAAGTCAAGAGGATGTTGAATATTTTCAAGCATACAAAAACAAGAGACTAGAGAATGTTGCTCTAAAATTGTTAACTATTGAAGATGACAACAAGCACACTCCAAGTGTTAGTCTAGATGATGAAATAAAATATATGTTTGAAGATGAATCAGGTGAGTTGCAGCAGCAATCTGATAATTCAGATCACTCTGAAAATGAATCTGAATCTAAAAATGAAAACTCATAAAATACAATTGACCGAGTCATTCATGAGATAGAGATGTTGGAGGAAACATGAAATAATGGTACAAAATCAAATTCTCAAGAAATTTAGCACAGTCACATCATGTTAGATCATTCCAGTTTTCCACAAGCAAAAGATCTCATAAATGAATGGGAGGAGTTTTTTGAAGCAATAAAAAATCCCAAAGAAAATCCCAATATTGATCATGCAACAAGTTTCCAGACACCTAAAGGCTCACAGAAGATAGAGGAAACTGTTAATCCACTAGATATTTTCTACAGTCCTAGTTACAAGGCTCTAGTTAAAATAAACAAAAGAAGGAGAATTGATGAAACAACTCCAAAGCCTACAAATGAATAAGTTGAGGTACTATAGAGATATTCCTCATGTGATCATACTAAACATCTAACAAAATTATCACAGCATGTAGGGGCATATGCTACTGCTATTGTTGATAAAGATATTGAGGTTAGAGTGTTGTTAAAACAAAAGGAAGCCAAAGTACAAGAAATAGAGAAGTTGTTAAATGAAGAGAAATCCAATTCGAGTGAGCAAGTCAAAATAAACACAGCCCAATTTTATAAAGATATTGAAAGCCTCAAATTGCAGCATCAGACAGAGATTACTGAAAAACAAGCACAGCTAGAAATAGCAATGACTAAGTTACAGTGTCAACCACAATTAGAGAAATTTATCAAAGAAGCACTTCACTTAAACACTAAGTTAAAGAAATTTCAATAAGTGTTTTTTCATCAAGTTTCTATGACTGATTCTTATTGTGATTCAGGTAAAATAATGATCCAGCAGATAGCAATTCATAAAATTGAATGTGAAAGAACTGAGAAGAAAATTGAAGAGCACATTCAATGGCAAGTTTCAAATTCAGGAAATCAAGCTAATCTACCCAAGTAGATAAGCTTCACAAAGAAATTATATTTTTAGAATGGGAAGCACAAATCAAACAGACAGAGAAAGAAGTGGCAAAGACGTCCAAAATATCAAGTGAGATTATTGAATCTATGTGTGAGAAATTGTCTAAAGTAGAACTTCTTAAGGAAAACATGTCTGATGTGTTTTTAGAAACAAGATAGGTAGAAACACAGTGGAAGAATAGAGCATATACATAGGAGGAAATTATTAAAAAGGTAAATAATTTTGATCAGGAAAATTACTGGAAATTTTTTATCAAATCTTATCATCACTATCAAACTCTACAGTCTCTTATAGATTCTGCAAAAAGATCCTAGCTAGCAATCTCAAATACTATTTTCAAGGGACAAATCCGATCAAGGATATCGTAGCCATCTCAGCTGAAAGAAATGTTATATATTTTCCAAATTCGTGACCACATTCAGAATGAAGGGCAAGACTCATAAAATCAAAATTGTTAGTTTAATTTGCTAGATTATCGTTTAAGTTAGCCTTTTGAGGAAGGTTCTTTGAAAACTCCTCTATGTTTTTGTAATAATCTATTTTATTTTATAGTTATTTTAGTATTTAAACCCTTCTCATGCATTTATAGAAGGGTCCAAAATTTGTAAAAATAATTTGCAAAGAATGCACTATTGTAAGTTTTTGAGTGCTTTGATGAATTAATGGAACGCCTTCTGTTATCTTTTGACAATTAAAGTTGTTTAACTGATGTTGCACTATTGTACTCTTTAAATTTCTTGAAAATGAGAAGGATCGGATTCTTTTTTGTCAGTTTACATGAGTAGAACTTCGTACATATGGTACTTCCATTCATTTGTATTAAGTCTTAGTTGATAGATTGAAAGTTGTCTTTTTATTGCATTATATATTTGAAACTTCATCATATCTAAATATTACATGCGCTTCTGTTATAATATTTAGCTATGGTTTCTTATTGAATATGTAATCATAGTGATAAATGTGATATTTCTTTCACAAGTCTTCTATGAAAACTACTTTTTTAGAAGAATCATTTTACATAATTTTCATCTATTTCGACTGTTAAATGATCTATATTACTCATAGTTGAAAGATATCATTTTAGATCGCATAAAGGAAAAACACCCTGGGTATATATTAGATTAATAATTTAGATAGACGCATATATATTAAAATCATTATCCATTTTCATGCTATATTCACAACACCCTCAAAATCATCCTTATTGGGAAACTAGTCCCATTATCCCCAGTTGCAGCCACTATACCAAATGGAAAAGGAGTTTCTTTAAGGTCTCGACCAGGTGGTTTTCCCCATGTTTTGGCAACAAAATTCTGAGGCCTCAACAGATGGATAACAACCATCCTTCTCATGCTGGAAGGAAAGAAGGAGCAAGTAGTAATGATGACTCACTTTCCACTTGTCCTACAATTGAATAAGTGAGAACTAAACCTAATTCCATTTTCCATTGGAAAGTAATGTATAAGGATCAAACAACCTAATTATCATGGATATACATCCTTCCCAATGATGGCATTTAGGTAGATTATAATATATATAAAAGGGAGTAGTGGGAGATAGATAGACACTACAAAAGGATTGCAATGAATTGTTTAGAAAGAGTGGTGTAACTCCATTTCTATTATAATTTGAAGTTCATTTTCTTCGTAAAGGGTGCTTTGAGTGTTCAAATCTACCTACCTTATTAACCTAGTGCCAATTTAAGGAATTAGTGCCCCTATCCATAGATAAGTAATACTGATATTAGTATATAGCTATAGCTTGATATTATTTATTTAATTTTGTTTTTTGTGTTGATATAATTTTACTAATAAACCATAGTGTAATATGATTATATCACATTACAACAATTCAAATACATTCAAGTAGTTCCAATCCCACTTGATTTCATCGCAACAAATGTCCTACAATTTAGATTAGTATTTACATTTTTCCAAAGTGTGGATTCAATTGTGATCTTGGTGTGGAATTATCTGGTAACTTTATTATGCATTTTAAATATGGCTTTTAACAGACATATATATTACTACAACTAAATTTTGATAAAAAAATTGTACTAGGCATATATGGTGCATGATAGTTGATAACTATGATACAAATTTTTTGAATGACAATTAAATGAAAAAAACTTTCATTTGTTCTCAACAAATTCAAGGAGAATTTAAAGGCCTATCATTTGTGGCATTTTTTTTCCTTGGGGGGGGGGGGGGGGGGGGTTGGCTATCATTAGTAAAATAATTATTTTTTTGTTTTAATTTCTTTCTAGTTGAATTATATTTCTTCTAACTATTTTAAGAATGAATTTTAAATGAAAATAAGTAGGGATCAATTGGGTAGGTTCATTAGCTCTTGAACAATTTTCCTTAAAAATAAAGTTGTAGGAAATTATCAAGAGGGAAAGGAGAATAATCAATCAAATTACTTATCAACTATATCTAGCTCCCTTTGTAAGAAATATTTTGAATCATTTTCCTTGATTTAGAGACTATCGAAGGTCTTTAGCATATAGAAGTATTTTTCTTCAAATATGTAATCAAATAACAATACTAATTCAAAGTAATTATCTTTCTTGAATCTCCAAAGGCAGTCATAGAGAAATGTGAAAAGGTAATAATGCATGAAGAGGTAAAAGAGGAAGGTTGTGCTTTCATATTCCCTATACTAGATATAAATACAAAGAATAAAATGAAGAACATCCCTCACTCTATTATGCCTAATTTCCATCGTCTATCACAAGAATATACCAACACCTTCTTCTTCATGTTTGATGTACTCTAAAAAATCTATGATTACATGATTGATGTTCAAAAACTAGAATTATTCCTTTTCAAACTCAAGAATATATCGCTCTGCTCATTCATGAGCTTTGGTAAAGGAAGCATCATATCATGGCATCAAATGAACAAAATATTTTTGAAAAAGCATCTTGAATTTTGCAAAAATAATAAGAGGAGAGAATAATTCTTCAAGATGGAACTCAATGAAGATGAAAACATAGAGGACTATGTGGAAATATTCAAATACAACCTACATATACCAGAACGAGAAAAAAAATCTCTTGGAACATTAATTTTTCTATTGTTAAGAGGAATGTAGGATAAATGCATGGAAATTCTCAACCTAATGGGTCGATGAGATGTCACCTAGAAATCATATGAATTTATTTTGGAAATTTATTGAAGACATTTAAATGGAACAACAGAAATAGGAAAAGGTCCAAAGGAGTTATTGGATAGGGTTGGTAGGAATACAAGGAATGTCGATCACTAGAGATGAAATAGGAAAAATTTTAGAGGACATTATAACATACATATGAAGTTTCCTAAGCTCCCATTTGGATACTGTGTAGATAAATAAAAATAAGGAAGAGGAAAAGATAGCCTTGGCTACCCTCTTCCAAATATACAAAAGGAAAAACCAGTTGAAGGAATTCCCCTTCAATCAACACAATGTTTTTGGAATATCTAGTAAATACCATGCTATAATAAATTGTCCTTCTCTTCCAAGATCAAAGGATATATATTAGAAAGTAGAGGAATAAAAAAAATATTTATTTGTTACAAAAAAATTGGGAATGGAACTTGAAAAAAAAAAAAATTATTATCTAAGAAACATCTCAATGTGCCAATCATTATTGGACTAATTCTACTTTATGGTATTCCTCTCTATAGCGGTGTTAGTATTATTAGCCCTGGATGGCCCCTCCTAACCCTAAATAGCTCTATAAGGAAGGGTGAAGAGGCCATCCATATCGAATCCGATAATAGGTCCCTATGTAACAACCCATGAAATTATTTTCACCTCCTCAATTGAAGGAATCCACATCTACCTCTCCACAACCACAAATTCCTGTGAAAGTTTAATATAATAATGTTGGACTTGCTCAAATAGCTCAAGCTCCTAGGATCACTAACTACCATACTTGCTATATATTTTCCATGGAATATGATTTTCATTTTATATTTGGCATGAAAATAACCTAAGAGAATCCTCCTATCGACATTGCAAAGGCACAATAATTCCTTCAACTAGGACTACTTTGATATGAAGGGGATCCATCTCAATTTATGTACAAATTATATATATATATATATATATATATATATATATATATATATATATATATATATATATATATATATATATATATATATATATATAGATATATATATATATCAATGAAGGATAAAGACCCATCTCCCAACCCTAATGCCAGATGAGTCATTCATTGAGGGACATAGTGAAGGATGCACTACAAAAATTAATTGTAGTTGATTTTATTTATCTTATTTTTTGTAGTTAGTGGGTCTTCCCCTCTTTTTTTGTGCAAAAAAAGAATGGAAAATGAATAATTTGGGTCAACTATATATAGAATAACAAGGAGACACACAAATAGCATTTTCCACTTTTAGTTATTGACCAAATCATAGATACCTTGGTAGGGAAGAAATATTAATTTTTCCTCAGTGGATTCAATGGTTATAACCATATACAAATTTTTCCTAAAGACCATGAAAATACCATGTGCACCTGTACATGGGGAACATTTTCCCACAATGTCCTACCATTTATATTACGTAGTGCTCTAGTCACCTTCCAAAGAGCTATCGTAGGTATGCTTTCTGGTTTTATTTATGATTGTATGGAAATATATATGGATGATTTTATGAAGTAAGGTGATAAATTTGATAAATCAATTGCTAAGTTCGAAAATACATTGATAAGGTGTAAGGAAACTAATTTCTCCCTTAGTAATTTGAAATGTGTAATGATCTTAATCATTGGCATCATTTTGGGCCACTGTGTACCTACTAAATGTATTGAGGTGGATCCAACAAAAATAGAGAGATTATGAAATGTTCCAACTCCATAGTTATGAAAGGAGGCACGAAGCTTCTTGGGCCTTGATGGTTAATATAGAAATTTCAATGTAAACTTTTCAACAAAAACACATCTAATATTTTTCCAACTTAATAAAAATGTTTAGTTTGTGTGGACGGGTGATTTCCACCATGTTTTTAAAAAAATCAAGTCTAAAGTGTCTCAAGATCTAATTCTAAGAGGGCCCAATTGGTCCCTCCCTTTTCAT
Source organism: Pinus albicaulis (assembly GCA_034641835.2). Classification (NCBI taxonomy): domain Eukaryota; kingdom Viridiplantae; phylum Streptophyta; class Pinopsida; order Pinales; family Pinaceae; genus Pinus; species Pinus albicaulis. Next base: position 936,489,383 of record CM076573.1, read on the forward strand.
ATATTTAAATATGCAATGGATACTACCTTAAGAGATATTTGAGGGAAATTATAAGGAAATGGCCCATATGCAATATACTTCATAAGAAAAAATCTCTCGATGGTAAAATTTAAATATACAATAGCTAAAAATGAATTTATTTCCATGATTCATGCAATAAATAAATTTTAACATTATATCACAAGGTATCCATTATTTTTACTTACTAACCATGTTGTTCTAAATAATTTAATGAATAAACAAATTTCTAATGACATATTCACAAGATGGTTGTTGTTATTATAGGAATTTTACATTAACATCTTTAAAAAACCAAGTAAATATAATATGGTGGTTGATTTTCTCTCTGGAATAACTTCTAATGGTAACGATACACCTAAAGAAGATAACTTACTTGAGGAAATTTTCTTTATATTTTATACTAACACTGTTCGGTTTGTAGATATTTCAAATTACTTGGTTGTAGGAAGGTTGACCCAATACATAAGTCCAAAGGAGCATTTGAAAATTATGAAATAGAGCTAGATATTTTCATGGATAGATGCTTGTCTTTTCTACACCAGACTATATTTGGTCACTAATAGATATGTATTAGAGGATGAGATTCATGAGACGCTAAAAACATTCCATGGTATCCTTTATGGGGGTCACTTTGTAAATAAAAGAACTAGGTACAAGGTGCTCACTCAAGGGAACTATTAGCTCACAATATTGAAGGATACCAAGTAGTAAATAAAGAGATGTGATAATTGTCAACACATGGGAAGGCATGTAAAATGAAATGAAATCATACTTCAGTAGAAATTGCTATTAGAGCCCTTTAATCAATGTGACATTGACTTCATGGGACTAATCAAGCATTCCACTCATTAGAATTCCTACATAATTGTTTTCACAAAGTATCTTATGAACTTAATGGAAGATAAGGAAATTCTAGAAACAATCGAGAAAGTAATGGTGGAATTTATCTGTGAGGAAATATTCATAAGGTTTGGAATAATTTGAGAGCTATTTACTGACAATGGAACTAAATACACTTCAAGTCTCATCAAGGAATTAATGGAAAAATGTAAAATAAAGCATAGGGTGACAGCACCATATCAACCCTAGGATATTAGATAGGTGGAAGGCACTAATAAGATCATTAATATAGTGATCACCAAGCCCATTAAGCTACACCTAAATTATAGGGACAATTTAATCCTTCAAGTTTGATGGACATACATAAAAACACGACAAACTACTACTATATGCACCCTTATTAATTTGTATATGGGAAGAGAATTATTTTGTTCATAGAAACATATATCCGAACACTTAGAACAATAGTACAACTTGAAACGGATTTTATAGAAGAAAAAAAGAAAAGGATCCTCCATATTAATTAGTTGGATAACTTCAATATATTGGCCTACATGAGAACATAGAAATAAAACACAAAAGGGCCAAGTGGCATCACAAGTTCTAAAGAAAAGTAAGTTTAAAGTTGGATATTGGGCACTAGTATTCGACTCCATGTTTAGAGACTTCAAAGGGAAATTTTGCACAAAATGGCTTGGGGAACATATAATATTGACATATTATGTGATAATGGAGCTATCAAATTATGCACCATTAATGATTCTTGGACTCCCCTTGTGGGAAAAGGACATAGGATTCAATTATATCACAATTCTCTATCTAAGGGGTAGGATCACCATTGAATGGATTGATAATGATTTTCAAAAAATTTCATAACGAATGGTCCCATACTAGATTATTAATACTCTCATTTTATTCCTTAAAGAAAAAACAACAACAAAAAGACACTTCATAGTTTCACCAAGACCCTTCAGATCAAACTTTTCTAAACACTTTTTCTCCCTAATAAAGTATTTTTTCCAGTATGACTGGGGAGGAATTTTTATTGATACTACAAATCACATTGCTACAACCCCCATTTCTAAAAATAAAATTTATACAACTCTCGATGCTACCACTCATGTTGCTACAATTCCCATTGCTACCACTCCCATTGCTTCAACTCTATTTTTTTCCATTCCCATTACAACAATTCCTATTTTTACATCTCCCATCGTTGCAAGGCAGTGTTGCTTGATTTGGATTGGATCATTATATTTTTTTAAATCTATATCAATGTTTTAAAATTTGAATAAGTGGAGGAAAAATCTATGGGACCATTTTTAACGACAAGATCAAATTTTGTAAATTATGGTCCAAAAACTTCTAAAAGAATTTTGAGGATTTATATGATTTTTTTTTTTTTTTTGGTAACACTTTTCCACTATAATTTTTCATATTTTTCTCTTATCCTACACACATATTAGTTTCCAACAACCTAATAATTTCCTCAATAAAGTTATGTATGCAATATTTATGCAATTCGTAAGTTTGCCTTCCTATTTTAGCCACCATAATTTGAGGGGATGCCATGTCATCCCATAGTATTCATGGAAAAGGAGCTATCCCCATTGCAAGGATGAAGAATAATTAGCAATAATTCATTTTTTAAATTTTTTTAAGAGACTAATGGGTAAAACCCATCCACTAGTAGGCTATCAGGTGGTTGTATAACCAAGCCACTAGGAGAAAAAAGGGTTCCATTATTTTTTTGTGTATCGTATTCCATAGACGAGTAGAGTAGCTCATACGGATAGGGAGAGAGCACATAGAGAGGATGTGTGCACTATAGTAGCCCATAGGCCATAGGCCTTACTTCTTTGTACTCAATCATTTTCTATTCAAAAAGGGAGAAAAGTGACCTCTCCTTCCACCTAGGCTTTCTCCCTAAAGGGTTTCATAGGACATATGTTATGTTAATAATGGTTTGTGATTTTTTATTTTGTTCTCTATTTTCTACAATTTAATAGTTTTTTTGAGTACAAAACAAACAATAATTTACATATCGATAAATCTAAAGTGAAATAAACCCTCATAATTTAGATTTAAAGCTTTTAAGAATAATTTATTGGATCTATATTAACGAACTATCCAATGTAATATCAATAGAAGTTTATGGATAGTATTGGTATCAGAGGGGATTTGTTAGGAATGTTGTAGATATTTTGAGCAGATATAGATCGATGAAACAAAAGCTCAAAAAACCATATTCATGGTGACGAATTTGTGAATAACCCTTTTGATACTATGAAGAAGAGGTTTTTGAGACTCGAAGCACAAGTTTTGTATATAAGCAATAATGTGAACATCCTCACGGTGGCACTGACTAGTCATCTTGGGCTATTTAGAGAAGACATTGGTTCTAACATAGAGGCCTAATTAGAGGGGGGATTAGGAGACTAGGAAGAGATAAAGAATGAGTCGAATAAAGGACCCAAAAATGATTAACCCAGTTTTAGTGTCATGAGCCATTAATAATCCCTATTTAATATCGAATATATATTTGATATCATGTTGTACTATTGTTAGATCATTTTTCTAAATGTAAATCATTGGTTGAAACAATTATAAGATTATTTTAGTGCTCATAATATCATGGAATAACAAAATATTTCATTTGGATAGTTGAAAATAGAGGGCTCTTCCATGACTTGGTGGAAAAACCACAAAAAGTCCTTGAGTTACTAAGAAAGATGACATTAAAACCCTAATAAAGTCAAATTTTTATCCTATTGGGTATTTAGAGGACCAATGGATCTAGTGGCTCTACTTCAGCCAAAAGTAGGGGAAAATTATATAGGAGGATTCCACATAGTTCTGAAAGATGTCCATAATGTTGGGTGTCTCCCTAAATAACCCATATGTAATCCTCAAGTACTTTGTTGGTCAACTTATTCATCACTGAAAGCAAGTGATTTTGTTTAAGCAAATATCGGTGGATGAGGCTTGTGTACATGCAAAATACTTGAAGGAAATATGCTAAAATAAAGGGAAATCAAGTGGATTTGTTGGTGTAAAATTTAGACTTGGAGAACAAGGGGTTCACCTTTGGTTTCCAACAAATATATCTGTTGTAGTCTACCAAAACACCACCATTTTTTCTCCTCCAAAATGGAGAAGCGTCTCACCCAAGGCATACTGAGGCAACCAAAGATAGAAGGGATCAAAAATAGTGCTAAGGAGTGACTTAAAAATTATATCATTCATCATACGAATGCAATATTTTTCATTGCAATTTTATTCATAGTTAATTCAATGATTAGAATAGAAACATTCTACAACAACAATTGTCAAGAGATGCACGGGAATATAATATTAAAAATTTTAAGAGGCCAGTTAAATAATATTCATTCCAACACATATACATAGAAGAATTCCCTACAACATTTCGTTTTATTATCAAACATAATCATTACATTACATATATGTAGATGAACTTGACATCATTCATCACTTATCAAGGTTGAATCATAAAACATAATTACAATATAAAAGCAGCTAATAAATTCAGAATTTAATATTGCAACATCCCGAAATAGGCTAAAAATTCTCTATGCTCACTTCTTTTATTTATCCTTTTATATATTTTCCACTTTCATCCCTCTCACTTGATCTGGTCTCCTTTTACCATTTTTATCATGTCCACTTGATGTCGGATATAATATTAAGCCTAGGGTTTAGTATTAGTCCCTTAGGTTTATAATACATTGAGCTTATAATATTAGTATTGGGGTTTAATATTAATCCATTATTTATAATCCCTTGGGTTTATAATATTAATCCTTTGGGTTTATAATAATAATAATCCTTTAGGTTTACTAATCTCTTGAGCTTAAAATTTTAATCCCCTTGGTTTAAAATATAAATCCTATGGTTTAATATTATTACATTGGGTTTATTATACTTTGAATATTTTATCTACTAAGTTTATAATATTTTTAGTCCCTTGGCATTATAATATAAATAATCCCTTGGTTATATAATATTGATCCCTAATATCTCTTATAATATATTAGGGTTTATAATATTCATTTTAGGTTTGATATATTAATATTAAGGTTTATAATATTAATCATGTGGTTTACAATTCTTTGGACTTATAATATTAATCCTAAGGTTTAATAGTAATCCTTTGGATCTATAATATTAATCTTAGGGTTTATATTACTATAGTTTAATGTTAAGCCCGTAGGTTTATAATACCTTGGGTTTATATTATTAATCATAGAATTTATGTTACTATGGTTCAATATTAATCCCTAGGGTTTAGAATCCCTTAGGTTTATTAATCATTTTCGTGTATAATATTAATTACCTCTTGAGTTTATTATCACTCGAGTTTATAATATTAATTCAAAGAATTATAATATTAATCTTAGTATTTATAATATCATTCCTACCATTTATAATATTTATCGTAGAGTTTATAATATTAATACTAATGATTATAGTATTAATATTAGGGTCTATAATGTTGGGTTTTATAATGTTGGAGTTTAAAATATTTAATTTAATATAAGGTTTTGATATTGTGATGTTGAAATGGTACATAAATATATCCAACATCGCAGTGTGACAAACATCATCATAATGCAAGAAGCAATGTGAAAATCATTGTCATGCTCATTCATTACATTGCAATTTATTGAATGTTGCATTGTGACATTCCATACATTAGGGTTTAGTATTTTGATTTGTAACATTGGGATAAGGTTTTATGGTTTATAATGTTTTTATATTCATATGGTTTATAATAATAATCCTAGGGTTTAATATTAATCATACGGTTTAAAATATTAATACTAGAGTTTAATATTAATTCCTAAGGTTTATAGTAGTAACAGCCACGTGGGTCTATTAATTGTTTTGGTTGATAATATTAATCATTTAAGTTTATAATATTAATTGTTTGGTTTATTAATTCCTTTTGTTTATAATATCAATAACTTCTTCAGTTTATTAATCTACAAGGTTTATAATATTAATGTTAGGTTTGACATATTAATATCAGGGTTTATAATATTGATCCCTTATATCTATAATAATATATTTAGGTTTTTAATCTTAGGGTTTATAATATAAATTTTAGGTTTGATATATTAATATTAAGGTATATAATATTAATCCTAGGGTTTAATATTAATCACTTAGGTTTATAATCCATTGAGTTTATAATGTTAATTATTAATAACTATAATAATATATTAGGGTTCTTAATCTTAAGGCTTATAATATTAATTTTAGATATATTTTAATATTAGGGTTTATAATATCAACCCTAGGGTTTAGTATTATTTCCTTAGGTTTATAATCCCTTGGGATTATAATATTAATCCTTTAGGTTTATAATAATAATAATCCATTCGGTTTATTACTTCTCTTGAGTTCAAAATTCTTATCCCTTGAGTTCAAAATAAAAATTTTATATTTTAATATTATTACATCAGGTTTATTATGGTTTATAATAGTTTTAGTCCCTTTTCATTATAATATCAATAATATCTTGTTTATATAGTATTTATCCCTAATATCTCTAATAATATATTAGGATTTACAATATTGATTTTAGGTTTGATATATTAATCTTAAGATTTATAATATTAATCCCATGGTTTATAATTCTCTCGACTTATAATATTAATCCTAAAGTTTAATAGTAATTATTTGTATTTATAATATTAATCTTAGGGTTTATATTACTATGGCTCAGTGTTAATCCCTTGGTTTTATAATATTAATCATAGAGTTTACATTATTAGGGTTTAATATTAATCCCTAGGGTTTATAGTATCTTAGGTTTATTAATCCCTTTGCTTTATAATATTAATTACCTCCTCGATTTATTATCGTGGTTTATAATATTTATCCCTTGGGTCTAATATTAGTTTTATAATATTGGGTTTAATATTAGGTTTTATAATTATAATATTAATCTTAGGGTTTATAATGTTAATTTTTACAATGCTAGAGTTTATAATATTTGGTTTAACACAATGGTTTGATATTGTGATGTTGAAACGGTATGGAAATCTATCCAACTTGGGAGTGTGACAAACATCATCACAATGTGGCAAGGAGCGTGAGAGTCATTCTCACAATAATTCATTACATTTCAATTTATTGAATGTTGCATTGTGACATTTCTTACATTAGGGTTTAATATTTCTATTTCTAATATTGGGATAAGGGTTTATGATTTATAATTTTAAGTTTTAAATTCATAGGTTTTATAATATTAATCATACGGTTTAATATTAATCATATCGTTTAAAATATTAATACTAGTTTTCAATATTAATCCCAGGGTTTAAAATATTAGTACTAGTGTTTAATATTAACATTTTGAGTTTATAGTAGTAATAACCATGTGGGTTTATTAATTCCTTTGGTTTATAATATTAATATCTTGGTTTCTTAATCCTTTGAGTTTATAATATCAATAACTTCATGGGTTTATTAATCCATAATGTTTATAATATTAATAAATAATATATATAAAATAATATATTAGGGTTTTTAATATTAGAGTTTATAATATTAATTTTAGGTTTGATATATTAATATTAGGGTCTATAATATTAATTCTAGGGTTTAATATTAATCTCTTAGGTTTATAATCCCTTGAATTTATAATATTAATATTTAGTAACTATAATAATATATTAGGGTTTTTAATCTCACGGCTTATAATAGTAATTTTAGATATATTTTAATATTAAGGTTTCTAATATTGACCCTAGGGTTTAGTATTATTTCATTAAGTTTATAATCCCTTGGTATTATAATATTAGTGCTAGGGTTTCATATTAATCCCTTAGGTTTATAATCTCTTGAGTTTATAATATTAATCCTTTGGGTTTATGATAATAATGCCTTGATTTTATTAATCTTTTGAGTTTAAAATGTTAATCCCATGGGTTTACTAATACCTTAAGTTCAAAATATAAATCATAGGGCTTAATATTTTCCATTGGGTTTATTATCCCTTAGGTTTATTAATCTCTTTAATTTATAATATTTTTAGTCCATTGTCATAAAGATATCAATAATCCCTTAGTTGTACAATATTTATCCCTTATATTTATGTTCTGTTAAAGTTACAAATATTAATAATCTCTAAGGTTTATTAATCCCTTTATATATATATATATATATATATATATATATATATATATATATATATATATATATATATATATATATATATATACATATATATATATATATATTATTATGATTTATTATTTATTATAATAAATAATAAATAATATTTATTATTAGAATAATAAGGGAAAAATATATTATAATTTAATATTAATATATAATATAATATAAGTATAATTACAATATTACAATATTAATAATAATAATAATAATTATTATTATTATTAAATATATAATAATTATTGATTACGTGTTTAATAATAACAATTATTTAATAAATTTTAGGGCGGAAACGTGAAGCTGGGTTACACTTTTGTGAGAATCGGGGCCCGAAAATTTTTTCCAACAATAGTTCGGCCGAACTTTCCTATAAAGTTCGGCCAAACTCTAGATTCCGTTAACAATGACGGCACACTGACGGCGCTGGCAAACAGAATTTTTGCCGGAGTTTGGAAAACCGGCAATTAAAGTTCAGCCGAACTTTTACTTTTAAAATAGTTCGGCCGAACTATTTTCTATAAATAAATCACCCGCGAATTTTTTTTGTTTACTATTTCATTGTTCGCGGGTTGTCTATCGTGTTCACGCTGTGTTGTTGCTGTCGACGCCCTTGTGCTGCTGTCGCCGCCCTGTTGCTCTTGCCGTCCGCGCGGGTAAGGTTGGTCCTCTCAACTTTGGAATTGTATCACTTAATAGGAAATTTTCTTGCAGAGAAATGATGTAAAATAGATAGATAAATTACTTCTTATTTCTCTACATTATTTATATCTATACAAATTAAACAGTGGCCTACCTCGAATTTAATTTGATAACCTGGTAAAAAAATCCATAAGCAGCGTTATTATCGTTCAATTCATCCAACAGATTGACTATTTTATTCACTTGGATGAAAATCTTCAGCTCCTGGAAGCTCAGTTAAATCAGCATAATTTGACCTTCTACCAAACATTTTTATACCAAGAATTTTGGTCATAAATATCAGCAAAATTATTGTTTAAAAGACCATGACCACAACTACATTTTATGGAAAAAAGTAGCACTGTCAAATGTCAGTTGACTGACTTCCCGTGGGCTTTCATGCGCCTATTTCTCCTTGTTGTAGCCTTACTTCCCTGCTTTATATTCATACTTTTGTCCCATTGGCTGCTTTTATATTCAGTGTTTGGGCCACTCTAGATCTCCTTTCATATTCACAATCTCTGCTTTTATCCCATCTGTTTGTCACTCTGAAGTGACTGATCGAACAAGAAATGGATATTGTAACCAGAACCGCAGGGAACACCTTAAGCAGCGTTATTATTATGCGAGGATAGCATATTATTTTCATAATTAACTGACTGTAATAAAATCACATAATTATTTCTTATGTATGCTTTGACAACTATGTCCCAACAGGGTCTACCTACTATGATAACACTATCATGTGTTTATGTTTTGGAATAACCTGGATACCACTAATCATCATGAAAAATAAAAAATTAGTTATAAGTAGCAGGTAATACCCACTAAGGGTAAAATCGTAACATATTCTCAACTAGGCTAACATACAGTCTGTACCCACCTATTAATCTACATAAATTCATCATAATTTCATGACAGTTCATTTCTATTCAAACACACTACTTGTAGCTAATAAATTCACAGTACCTTAACTGTGCTGATGAGGAAGGTACCTTCATCAAACGTGCAACAGCCTTAGAGATTTGAATGAAGTCAATTATGATAGCTGACTTTTGATTTATGCTCAGTAATTTTCAACTTTTAATATATAGGTTGAAATTTTTTTCGTTCAATCAAAAGCTATCATAAAATTTTCTTAGATTATTTGAATTCCAATTTTATATATTTATTGCAGACTGAGTTTTCAATGCAGATATAATAGTTAGCAATTTGCATTCTTAGTTGACTGAAATATGTACGTTTCCCTAAGTAAATTTCAAGTCATTATGTTTTTAAATTGTTTTAATCTTTTATTAAACATTTAAAATTGTTTTAATTTTTTTATTAAACATTAGTTTTAGTTTTCTTTTAGTTGTTTTAATATATTTATATTATATATAGTAATTTCTAATGTGGTGCTTCTCTATTGTTAGAGGAGTGTTACTTTTACTTCAAGTTCTTGAATAGAAAATAGATTCATAAATAATAGTGTTAGATTAAAAGATTTTGCAAGCTTATATATCTTGTTTTCTAGTCTTAAATTTTTATCTTCTTTCTATGCCATAAAATGAGCAAGATCATCCCTCATAATATGATGTAGTTTCAAGAGTCTAGAAGGTTCTACTTCTAAAACATTTATTTCACTATTTATTTGACACACTATTTTATTAGTTTTTATTTAAATATTTTCAAATTGCAATTTTTTAGTAGACTTATCATAATGGGTGTCATATATGGTTAAAGATTGATATTCAAATGAAATAGGCTCTTAAATAACCAATTCTTCAACAATTTTTTGGGTTTCAACCATTCATATAACTATTGATTCGGGAATACAATACTTTCTACATCTATGTTCATGGGTCCTCAATTTTTTTATTCTTTTTTACTTGATTTTTTTTTATTCTAGATATACCAAGTCACTAGAAACGATGAAAGTCTCAAGAAAGTATACCTTCAAGGTCAAATCCCTGATTGGATTTAAATTCCATTTAAAATTTAAATCCCTGATTGGATTTAACTTCCATTTAAAATTTAAATTAAAAAATTCTTGAAATTGACAACAATTTCTTACTATAATCTCACCTATAGTAAAAAGAAGTGTGATAAATTTCCTTTTATTTTTCTTATCAATTAAAATAAGTCAATAGTGATATTGCCTAATAATTCAACAACAAGGTATCTAACAATAACAAACATAGGAAGCAATAAGAGTTTTCCTTTTCCTTGATATTCAGATATTCATATAACTTATGAATATATAATCTTCTTGCTCTGCATATTTCCCTTTTCTGGTGAAACTTGATTTCTCCATATAAAATTGTTTTGGGCTCTTTTCTAGTCAACGTAGAGTTGAAATCATACCCAAAATGATCCTAGACATTATAAAAATTAACCATGAAACATGGAAAACAAAGTGTACTTGGGGATATTAAACACATTATGTTTTAAAATTTCAAGTCATTTTAATACATTATATTTTAAAACTGTTTTAATTTTTTATTAAACATTAGTTTTAGCCTTCTAGTTGTTTTAATATATTTATATTCTATACATATGTAGAGTATATATAGAGTAATTTGAAGTGTATCAAAAGAGAAATTAGAGTTTAATTAATTGTTCATAACATTTATATATAGTCAAGAGTGAAATTTTATAGAGGTTTTAGATACAAAGTTGCTTTGATTTGTTTAAGTTTTTTTTTTCTCATAGGTAAGCCTTACTCGTGTCTCTAAACTGCACTAAAAGTGTTGAATTTTTTAAGAAAATATTCAACTCATTTTAATTAAATTTATAGATCTATTTAGAAAAGCAATTAATTGTTTCTAGAAATTTGCCAACATTTTGTAATCTCAATCACTCATAATTTCCATCAAAAAAATGTGGTGCTTTTCTAATCCTAGAGGAATGTTACTTTTACTTCAAGTTCTTGAATAGAAAAATGGATTTATGAATTACAAGCTTTTGCAAGCTCATATGTCCTCTTTTCGAGTCCTAATATTTTATCTTCTTTCTATGTTATAAAATGAGCAAGAGCATCTCTCATAATATGATGTAGTTTAAAGGGTCTAGAAGGTTCTACTTCTAAAACATTTATTTCACTATTCATTTGACACACTACCTTCTTATTTTTTACTTGAATATTTTCAAATTGCAATTTGTTAGTAGACTTATCATAATGGGTGTCATATATGGTTAAATATTGATATTCAAATGAAATAGGCTCCTCAATAGCCAATTCTTCAACAATTTTTTGGGCTTCAACCATTCATATAACTACTGATTCGGGAATACAATCTTTCTACCTCTATGTTCATGGGTCCTCGATTTTGTGATTCCTTTTTAGTTGTTTTTTTGATTTTGTATATGCCAAGTCACTAGAAAGGATGAAAGTCTCAAGAAATGATACCTTCAAGGTCAAATCCTTGATTGGATTTAACTTCCATTAAATTTAAATCAATTATTTTTTTCCAAAATGGGAACAATTTCTTACTATAATCCCACCTATCGTGAAATGAAGTGTGATAAATTGCCTTTTATTTTTCTTATCAATTAAAATAAGTCGAGAGTGATATTGCCTACATAGTTCAACAAAAAAGTATATAATAAGAACAAACATAGGAAGCAATAAGATTTTTCTTATTGGAGAACTCATGACTTGTACTATAGATAAAAAAAATTTACCCTTACCAAAAAATATATGATAAAAATTGACAAACTACATAAGCTTAAGCTTAAGGGGATATAATCCTTCTTGCCTTCCATATAGATAATGAAAATGATTGTTCCAAGTCTCATGTTGCTCCTCATGTTATTTTATAAACCTTGATTGGAAAGAAAAATAGGAGGGCAGAAATGTAAGAAATATAGAACATATTGGATTTAACAGCCCCAAACTGGATTTTACTCTCAGGTACTGGAACCTCTACAAAGGTTCGACCTGGAAACATAGTTTTTCCTTAGGTTTCTCCACTAGTTCTATGTCCAACTTGGATAGCCTACAGTTCAATATCCTTCTTTTCATTTTTTATATCCCCTCTTGGATAACCATAATATCTTGAAATGGAGCTAGCCAACTCAAATATAGTATTGTAAATCCCTTGCTAAGTTAGATGAGGATTACATATGGTCTTGAATGAGCATTTGGAATCTTTAGATATATATCTAAAGAGTCCAAAATCTCATTCAAGACCATATGTAATACATAGCCTCCTCATCTAATATATAAAACTTTAATCCATGTGCTTAACCTTAACATTGACACAAATGGAATACAATTTTACTCACTGCTTTATGATAGAAAGATATGCAGATGAATATTGCCCACATACCCGAAGTCAAAAAGGATAGATTAAAAAGGGATGCTCTATCACAAAAGTCCAAAGGTACAAGATAATAGTGGTGATTTACATTGTGTTATAATTAGAGGATTTTCTAAAGCATATGGAATAGGCAGGTGCCTTGTCCACAATTTTCTCGGACAGGGATATAAAGTTTCAAGGTTAGATATTAAAATTCTTGAAAATGGAACTATGGAAGCTTGAAGTGATTTGCAAATCACATTTGCTTCTAGTTTACTATTTGATTTCTTCCACTTTGGGTATGATGATATTAGTCATCTGGGAAAAATTAAGATTGTTGTCAAAGAACGATGGTTTGGTGGTTGTATCCATGTCTTGATTAATAACGTTGCAAGAAAAAATACCATTATGGATGATGAAGATCCAATGAAGGCATTTGCAGAGACAATCGATGCCAATTTGAATGGAGCTTACTACCTATCAGAAGTTGTATTACCATGCATGCCACTAGGCCTCTCTAGTATAACTAACATCTCAAGCACATGTTCATTGCAAAGTGAACAAAACATTGCAGCTTATAATGATTCCAAAGCAGGATTCTGTAGACTTACACTTTCATAGGAAATAACATTGGCATTACCATGCATGCCACTAGGCCTCTCTAGTATAACTAACATCTCAAGCACATGTTCATTGCAAAGTGAATGCTCTATATATATTGCTTATGATGTCAACAAAATAAAAGCTAATATTATTATTGTGGTTATTAATCACTACAATTAGGTTAACTCTAGTTAAGAGCCCAATCATTTATCATATTGAGAAAAAAATCACTAAAATTATGATCATGAGATTTTGTGAAGCTTAATTGAGCCTGCACCTCTTTTGAGAAATTTAATTCCTACCACTTCACTTCCTTTCCTTAACCTCTCCCGTGAAGATAGTTCTCCATTTTCTTAACAAAAATATTTCTATAAAATCTTTTAGGAGATCACAACTAAAACTACTGGACCGGAGCTCGAGAGTCGAGATGTAAACCAAAAGAAATATGTGTCACACAAAACTACTTGAGTGGAGCTCGAGAGTCGAACCTTTAAACTAAAGAAAATACATGTCACACGCGCCTTCGTTAATGAATTGCTTTCATAACCTTTGAATGACTCCTCCCCTCGAAAACCACAACTCCCTCCCTCCTTCCCTCCCTTGTAAAATAATTATGTTTTGCGGGTCAGAAAGCCAAAATATGGAGACAATTATCACCAAATCCAACGTACGATTATGCATGATGGAGAATCTCTAGCGCTTTCCCTTGTTAATATATTTAATAATCTCAATATTTATTTAAAAGTATCAATAGTATTTCAACCATGAGATTTGAACAATGTGATGTGGTCGAAATACTATTGATACTTTTAAATAAATATTGAGATTATTAAATATATTAACAAGGGAAAGCGCTAGAGATTCTCCATCATGCATAATACATTTTTCAACACATTTTGAGCATTTCCTACCCATTTCTTTGAAGTATTTTGTATGCATTTCAATTGTAAAGAATTGATTCTAAGGTATTCCCAATGGCTCTACATTATAATCTTTAGGTTCTATATGGTTGGATTTCACCAAATAGTTAAAGTCTAAATCGTGAACAATCTATCAAAATTCTATTATATATTGGTTGAATTTTCTAATATATATTAGTCTAACAAAATTTTAACATATATTAGTTCCCAATTCACAGAAGTTTGTGATTATGATGAAAATTTAAGTACATCTATGTAATTTATATGATGGGACAATTGAATTGTCCACCCCACATTAGGCACCAATGATTATAACCTTTAATGGGCTAGCACTGGTTTGTAATCATCATCTCAAAATGACCTAGTAGATGAAAAATTACCATGTTTGTAATCATCGTTTCACACCATCTACATATGACCCTTCTACACATTATATGATTGAATTTATGGTAGGTCATCTCCTCTACCTAGACCATGATTGATAGTGACATTAGTTGAATAAAGGAAATTTGATAAGGAAGGGATCACTATAAGTTTGTCCTCCTCCACCCACTCCATATCCAATGATTGCCTATTTTTTCTCTTCCAACATTTTATTTTGGAAATTCATTTTGGTAGTTAATTCTACTAATAGTCACAACACACCTGGAAGTCAAAGAAATTGTTATATACACTACTAAACTCAATTAACATTGTTTGTTATTGGACTTTACAATAACAAAGAACGTAGAGTTCATTAATGTAGTAGTGTATATGATAATTTCTTTAACTTCTAGATGTGGTGTGGCTATCGATAAAATTAGCTGCTAATGAATTTCTAGAATAGAAAGTTGGAAGTGGAAAATTGAGAAATCACTAGCTATGGGGTGGATGGAGGAGGACAAACTAGAAACTATCCTCTTCTTATAAATTGTATTTTATTCACCTGTTGTCACAATCATTCATGGGATAGGTAGAGAGGATGACATGCCAAAAATTCATGCATATAATATGTAGAAGGGGTCATGTATGAGATGGTGTGAAGTGATGATGATTAACATGGTAAATTTTCATCTGCCAGGTCATTTTGAGATGATGATGACAAACCAATACTAGCCATTTTAAGGTTATAATCATTAACAAGAAATATGGGGAAGGAAATTCAAATGTCTCATCATGGAAATTATAAAAATTGTAACGATGGGGTTATAAGCGTTATGGAAATTCTAAGTGCCAAATTTGTTTTTTTTAATTGCAAATATCGTTAGTTTTCCTCTTGAACAAGGTGGAATTTAATCTCTTGCTCGGATAGATCCTGTCACTACCAGAGACTTAGACAAAAATATAATTATGGATACTATACCTAGTCCTCCTTGTAGTGATTTGGTTTCCATCGAAACATTGGTGAACAATTATGGCTCTCTTGTAAATCCACTTTTGAATGATCCATTAGAACTATAGTTACTGTGGCTAAACCCAGACAATACTACACCTACTTACACTTACATTCCTATTTTACCAATGAAGGGTGTTAGTTCCTCTTTTCCCTCTGCATCTGAAGTTTCTGTTGATATGTCATCATTGCCACCATTAAACGTGGTAGGAGCTACACCTCAATTGACACCTCTCACATATTCTTGGGACATTTGACTGATATCTTATACATGGATATTACAAATTTTCCTAGTGTTCCTATGCCTACTTCTTTATCTTCACCATCTATGGTAGTTAACTCTAGTTATCCTATAGGATCAATTATTTTTACTCCAAGTTTTTCCTAACCTACTATTCCTAATCCTTGGAAGTAGTATATGGGGGGACCTCACTGTTGTTCAAGGTGATCATCCTCCTATATCATATTTAGTCAAATTCATAATCCTTTCTTATCCTCCATTTTTCTTTCAAATTTGGAGAAGTTAACTAATGACCCCATTCATCATGATCCTTGGTGGCCACCCATACCTTCCAAGTTGCCTTCCAATATCCCCAAATTTGAATGGAATTCTAGAGAAAATCCATTAATGTGCATTACCACCTATCATCTGTGGTGGTCATAAAATTATTTCGTGGATGATTCCATTAAACTACGTCTGTTCTAATGCACCTTAACTGGAGATGATGCTAAAAGTATATTGAATTAGACAAAAAATATTACATTAATTTTTCGGCATTAGCTCAAACTCCTTTAACTCATTTCTAGTTACCGATGATGTATGGCATCGATTTTGATCTCTTTTCTAATTTAAAACAAGATGATGCCATACTGATTTCTAATCACATCCATGACTGGTGATGTCGCAAGGGGTTAATACAAACCAAACTCCCTGATGATATCTTATGTAAATGGTTCATTCGATCATTATGTCCTTAGATAGTCAAGGATGTGTCCATGTTCAGGGATGTTGTTGAGGAACAAGCCATATTTTCTTCTCAAAAACTTTATTGTTAATGCCTCTAGTGTTTACTTCTACAAGTTCTATAGGCAGATTTTATAAATGGCTAGGTAGCCTCTGGATCTCATCTTTTATGAAAGGTGACATATCTAGTAAATGCCCCTACAGTCAATCTCTGGAATGGATCTAAATAGAAGTTCTTCATTTTAATATCCGTAAAACACAACTACTTTAAGGTAAACTATGTACATGTGTCATTTCTTCCACAAACTAAAGTGTATAAGTAAGAAATTTTATACCAAGTGTGCTCCCACCATGTAAAGTGGAATTTGGTGAACTTATCATTATTATAATATCTTTTTCGATTAAATTTAGTTTCACAAATGATCAATTATTGCTTTGAAAGTTGTGTTCTACATAATTTGAGTACACTAAATTACAAATTGATTTTTTGAAATCTATTTTGTGAATGTCGACCAATAGATATATATCATGGAGGATGAAAGACGAAGATCAGTCGAATCCCATATGGAGGTTCAGGGATTGGAGGATGTTCACGATATTTAAATATAATCTTAAATCTCCATACATGTGTGTACATATGGAATTGATTTTTTTATTAACTTTGTGAGTGAAATTAGTTAATAAGTTTCATATTTCAATTTTTAGGAGGCAAGAGGAGAAGGGTTTCTACTCCATCCATGGAGCGTGGCCAAGGTTCAACCGATCGAGGTATGAGTGGTAGTAGGTTGTGGGAAGGGGGTGATATTTATTCCCCCGAAGGCCAATCAATAACTGTTGGTTCTCAACAGGGTCACTCTGGGTCTGGTTCTCAACAGCGTCATTCTGGGTTGGTTCTCAGCAGGGTCATGTTGGAGATGATGTTAACCAACAACATCAAGGTTGACATCAATTTCAATATTTTTTCATTAAATTTGTGCAACTTTTTTTACACGTGTTTTTTCTAATATACGGAATTTTATATATATTGATGCAGAGGCTGAAAATGTTCGAGCCAGTGGTCAAAATAGATGCAGGGCAGCACGCTGCATTCAAGAAGAAGGCTGTCAACCCATCACAACTTATCCGGCTGAGATTACTGATATACCATGGGAAACGAACATGGCGGAATGCACCTTACAAAGGTGTCAAAGCCTTCATGCAAAATTGCAAAGAGTTCTCGAGGCTTTGTCTCTACCTGCTAAGAGTAGAAAAAGCCTCGAAATAGTTACAAATTCATTGCGTGAAATGGTAAAGGTGTACAGAAATTTGGGGCCAACGAATGATTCGTTTGTAGAACTGATGAGAAAGAGAAAAGAAACAGTGATAGGTCCTGATAAATGGCAGGACATAAAACAAAGAGTTACAAGAGCAGATGCCAAGTCAATGTTTAATTATAAGGAAGGGCCAAAAAGAAAAATGTTGAAGGTGCAGTATTTCAAGCACCCAGACAAAGCTGCTTACTTGTATGATCGACATCTTGTGGCCTTTGGAAGGCTTCCATGGAATGATGAGGTTCATGTTTATTTTGCACAAATGTTTTATGCAGAATTTTTTTTGGGTATGAAACCCGACTACAATGACCTTCCTTCAGAATTTTTTGGCCCAGGGAGAGGTCGATTATATCAACGTAAGGGCGCTAAGCGAGATGTGGAGTTGCCTCGCCCTGAGACGCCATTGGTGAGTCGACCGTTTCGAATCGAAACCCTGCGATCAGAGATGGATGTGACTTCTCAAATAAGTCGTGAAGCAAGAGATGTTATGATCGACAATGTTCATAGCGGATTGAGTGGAGTCGATATTTGTTTAAATCGACAAAGAGCACGTGAAAATGCACGTGCCAATTTTGTTTATCGTACAGATGAGGATATTTACAACATGAATGTTGAAGATCTCCTAACATATGAAATAAATTGTCGTAATGGTCTGCAAGACCTAATTTTTTGTGAGGAAGAGGGCACCGGAATGGTATGTGTTAGTGACCTTAGGGTTTGAAATTATATTTACATATACATGTGTACAATTTGTAATAAATACATGTGTATGTACACATGTATACATTTATTTGTATGTGTACATTAATCTAACAAAAATGTATGATTATATGTTAAAACACCATTTGCAGTTCTCGGGCATGATGCGTGATGAAAATGTTAATATTACGTTCGGGACCTCTGGCTCAAACGATGCAGCTGGGTCTGGCCATCATGATATGTTGGCACATGTATGTTAGTGTTTTTTAAGTGACTCTAAAATAAATAAATGTTGCCACACATGTACATGTATGTATATATATAATTCGATAAAATGTTTTAACAGGTACCGATTCCGTCTGATGTTTTTGGGATGCCGGTACCTTCTTCTTATTTAGGAGATATACCTTCTACTTCATTGGGAGATGTACAAGTATGGACAATTTTTCACAAGTTCAAAATTTATGTTACCTCAAAAAGTTCCATTAAAAATTGAGATATATAAAGAGAGAGATCTATATTTTGAGTTATTTAAAAAATTTTGAATTTAGGTTCATGCAGAAGAATTTTTTAATCCGAGGACTCTAGCGACGGAGATAGGAACATCCACAGCATTTGAACAAGTTGTCTTTAGTTCTTTTTTTAATATTATTTTTCAAATAAGTTTATATATGTACACGTGCATTTTCATTTGAAAGTTTTTAATTTATATAAATTATTTATGTATATATATATATTTATATTTAACTGTACATGTATATTGTACAGGTTACCACTGCAGATGTTTCTATGGCAGAACTTGTTCATCAAATGGAGAGGGAACCTTACGAGGTATTGCATGATTTTTTTGTTATATTTTGTTTTTTACATGAAGTTCTAGATATATATATTCTCATTCATTTTAAAACTTCAAATTTTAATGTTCAAGTACATGTGCATTGTGTATGTAGGTTTCCTATTCACAGGATAGGGCGCTACCCGAGACCCAGACGCTAGATCATCCATTTGATGGACAAGATTTACAGTAGATTTGATTTCAAAATTTAGATGGTTTTAAAATTTGTTAAACTTGATACAGTTTGATACTCAAGTGAGATTTACAATTTTTGGACATATTTTATTACAATGTTATTACACAATTTGTTTTATTTAATTTTTGGATGGTTTTAGTACTTTTGGCATGTGAATGTGAAGTAATGTTGTCATCAGAATTACATTTGACATGTGATATTTAATGTTAAATTTTTTTGTTAGATAGTTGAATTATAATTGGCATGGAATCTGAAGTTTTTAAAACTACATGAATGATAGAATGTGAACCTACATTTGCGCATGTGGTAAATTGAAATGTTACTTGTAACAAGACAATCCCCATTGATTTCATTACAGTATATGTTGATTTCTGATTTGATATAATTGCATGTATGATGGTACATTACTTGTAAAGTCATTGGATTAATAGTGTTCATTGATTTCAGTGTAAGCGCAAAAAAATTATTGACAATGTAGAACGATTTTTGTGTTATAATAATTAAACCTAATAATATTGGAGAGCAAGAGAGACTTGAGGTATGGTGTTTACTACAAGAGTTCGAGCTAAATATTTAAATGGTTTGTACCTATGTGTTGATTTATGATTTGATATAATTGCATGTATGATGGTACATTACTTGTAAAGTCATTGGATTAATAGTGTTCATTGATTTTAGTGTAAGCGCAAAAAATTATTGACAATGTAGAACGATTTTTGTGTTATAATAATTAAACCTAATAATATTGGAGATCAAGAGAAACTTTAGGTATGGTGTTTACTACAAGAGTTCAAGCTAAATATTTAAATGGTTTATGATTTATGATTTTTAATTTCTTTTTAATATAATCGATATGGAAAGATGACAAAACTAATAAGGGTGACAATAAGAATAGAAGTTCAGAAAATAGTTTAAGATTGATCACAAGAATTAAGAGAATGTCTCGGTCCATCATTGGTAAGGCTTGTGCTACAACCATGAAGTCTCGTCCCAACACCATAGAATGATCATCCATGTCAATGACTCTTAAGTCTATCTTTCCAAACCATGACCCTACTCTCACATGTGTGCCTTTCATGACACCAATCACTGCTTTCATCCTCGAATTGACTGCCTTGAAAGAACTCAACTCTTTCTCCATGCTAGCCTTCCTCTTTCTAAGAGATGAAGCTGCCTTTCGACTTAGGAAGCTATGGGTAGCCCCTGTGTCTATCAAAGCAGAGAACTTTTTCCCATGTACGATTGTAGACATGAATCTCAAGTCCAAGGAACTTTCATCATCATTCCTCCTCCTTGTCTTGCGCCTTACTTCCGCAATCTTCTTCAACATTTCCTCTTCCAATATGTCTTTCGAACTAGCCCTTGGCTTAACAGTGCTTTTCACATATCTCTTCTCATGAAGCTCCATAGAACAATCCGATCCTGGTTCTGCTTGAATTGGTTCAAGCTCTTTCCTTTTTGAATTCTGTCTAATTGCTCCAATACGACATATATTGACTCCTTCCAAATGAAGTGCACCAATCCTCATAGTGTGGTCTTCTTCTTTTCCAAGTGTGCCAACAAATGCATTTTCTTTCTTCAAACCAATAGGTTTCGGATCTTCCATGTTCTTGACTTTAACCTGCAACGTGGTGCTTCTTTCCTTCAAGTAAGCCCTTTCCATAAAGAGTTCTTGAAGTCTTTGTTCACCTTGTCGTATCTCCATGTCAAGCTTTTCAATTTCAGCAGTTTGTCCAGATAGTCCATCCTTGGAATTTCTTGGGTGAAAAACCAAGTAGGTTGAACCAACTTTGGTCTAGTGCATTGGAATTCATTAAAGAATTGGTCATTGGAGCTGCTTCAAGCTAGGAGTGAGCATCGTCACCAAACTACATTGAATATTTTACACTCCCTAGGGTGAATGATACTTTAAATTGATTGACAGTCTAAGACTTTCGAATTTTTCCAAATGCCAAATGATCTTACAAAGTTAGTATTTATAATATCCTATTAGGTCATTCGGTGACAACTTTTACCAGAAACTTGAAACAACTTTGGCATGTGATATTTAATTTGTTAAATGTTTTTGTTGGATAGTTGAATTATAATTGGCATGGCATGTGAAGTTTTTAAAACTCGAGTTTTGGATGGTTTCAATCTACATTTTGCATGTGATATTTAATGAAATTTAAATGTTTAATGTTTTAATGTTGCACAATATATAATCAAAAGGGTTTTAAAACTTAAAGTTTTGGATGGTTTCAACCTACATTTGCACATGTGGTAAATTGAAATGTTACTTGTAACAAGACAATCCCCATTGATTTCATTGTATATGTTGATTTATGATTTGATATAATTGCATGTATGATGGTACATTACTTGTAAAGTCATTGGATTAATAGTGTTCATTGATTTCAGTGTAAGCGCAAAAAATTATTGACAATGTAGAATGATTTTTGTGTTATAATAATTAAACCTAATAATATTGGAGAGCAAGAGAGATAAGGTATGGTGTTTACGACAAGAGTTCGAGTAGGTCATTCGGTGACAACTTTTACCGGAAACTTGAAACAAAGAGAATCTATCTTTGGCTAGGACATCATGTAAGATGCCTGACATAAACAGTAAAATTGTACTCATGTGTAAGTTTAAAGCTGAGATTCGGGAAAGTGGGGACAACCACTTGTTATCTCGTCCCTTGGAGGCTAGGCCATATGGGGACCGAAGCTGACCTTACAAAATAAAGTGAAATAATTTGTACCATATGGTCGATTCTTGATATACAAAAGGAAACAGAATTAATATCTGAAACAATTAATTTCATTCTAGAATATATATATATATATATATATATATATATATATCCAAATACATATAACATTTTCATCGTGTACATGTATAGAAAAACTTACTTTCGATTGATACTAGAGCACGTGTACTGCCCAAACAATTTGTAACATGTGCAAACCACAAATAACATAAACAACTCAATTTTTAGTTGAGTACTGGAAGTTATAAAACATATTTAATCCAAAGATAATAAATTGTTGGACACTTCACTCAAAAAAAATTCTAATGGAATTCCATCCTCAATAATCCGTTCATGATCGGATTTTGACATTTTCCATTTCTTAATTTTCGATTTTTTATTTGATTGAACTTCTATCAACTTGATGCATGCTGCACACACCAAGTGACTATATTGACAACTTATGGAATCAGGTTCATAGTCTTCAAAGTAAACAAAATCTCCACTTTGACGAGTTTGTTTGAAAAAATAACCTTTTAGTATAATAGACCCTTTATCATACTGAAATCCATGATCATTATAGTCTTGTAATAATTTTATTTTTCGTTCAGTGCAACGCATCAAATAATACTTCACATTTTCATCATTTTCAATAGGTGCAATTACAGCAAAAACATCTCCTGCACAATAAAATAAATTTAACATTTAATTATGCATATTTAAATTTATTTCTAGATCTTTAAATCATTAGAAAGTAATTCAAATTTTACCTTCTCTAACAAGATCAGAAACTCTATCACCATCAGATGATATTGTAGTTTCCTCTGATTGCATTTCTTCAAACATTGCAACAGACATTTTTCCCTTTGTATTTAGCTCTATATGTTTCCAATCGTTCACATACATTTTGTTTTCACAAACGTCATTGGATTTTGTGTTGGCTATGCAAACATCACAAAAACAAGAATATTTTATTTTATCCAATGCAAACACATTTCTGGACAACTTTGTTTGAATTGAATGCAATTTTCGAGTCCCTTTTATTGTTTCAACGTCATTTCCAATTGATCTATATACGTCTTCGATTCCAATATGCTAGAAAAATATTTATATGGAAATTAGAAAAAGAATTTGTAAATATGATATCAAAATACAATTAAAAATAATCATTGCATGATAAATGTACAATGTTTAAAATCAGATTTCCAATATAAATTAAATTGAATGTACCTTCACACTTCTCTTGATGGGTTAATCTCATGGCTTAGAGCAGTTTCGCACCATTGAACAACTTCTTCAGTGTTCACAAGTCAGCGTGCAGAGTGGTTCATTTGATATCTTTGAAGTACTCGTTTTATGCATGCTCCTGCACCGTCATGTTCTCCTTTTCCATGGCCAGTCTCAAAGAAATTCCAACAATGTTTAATGCAAGTTTTCTTATGAAGACAACACAACCAAAAGAATGATCGTGCAGATTTGAATTGACCTGCGCATCCGTCTGACCATATCCAATGTTCATTGAATGTTATTCCACGATTTTTCAATGAATCATAAATTTTTCCAAAACAATGTTGTATAAAACATGTATCATGTGTACGATCGTCACTGATATAAAAGTGATATTCTTTAATGATATGTCGATTTTCACTCGTGCTTTCTATATGATCGACATTTTGTTCAGCATGTCTATATAGAATCTGGACGAGCATGGAGACTTGGTCAGAGTGATAGTATTCACTCTGAATTTATTTTTGTGGAACAAATGTGTAGTTTTCTGCAAAATCAATCACTGAAAAAATGGTCCCTGGTGGAAAAACATCACGAGATTTTTTGAATTGCAAGTCTTGCCATTGAGCTCTATGGGAATGCTTGGTGTATTTGTAAATTTCTGCCTCAAACTTTCTCAAAAAGTCTATCAGAAAAATTTCGTCTTCTTGTAATTCGATTCTTTTAACACTATTTTTACCTTGAATCGATGTATCGATATATTCATATCTTTTCCATTTCACTTTCATGTTGGACAATGATTGATCATTTATATCAATACGATTTTTTTTTTGAAATTTAGTCAAATTTCCACAATCATCGCATTTTTTACCACCAACACATTTCTTTTTGTAAAATAGTTCATCGCTTTCTCTTTCAGATAGAATTTGAGATATGAATTCGCGGATAGTGGAAGGAGGAGGTGAATCCTTCAATAATGTTCTACCGAAATCAAGGAATGTGTCATAATATAACTCAAATTCCACATGATAATGGCAACAACAAGTGTCGCGTACGGTGATAGGTTTTACATACCATGGTTTTTTTTGAACAAAAGCACTAAGTGAAACATGAATTTGACGATTCTCTTCTTTGAACTTGTTGAATAACTCTATCTGAGTGGTTTCCAAGAAATATTTTTCATGTTCTTCGTACTGATTTCGTGCTATTCTTCTTCGCATCACATGCCTTGCAGTTGGTGAAACATGCGAATTGTTCTTCCAATATTCATATATTATTTTTTTAACATTTTCTCCAAGTCTATCTTTGTATGGTTTCCTACAAATAGCTCTCCAACAAGCGAGTTCATCATTTACATCTATTTGCAGTCGAAATTTTCGATGTTTGTGCAGAGTTTTTCGCGAGGTTCCCAGTGCTCGTGCCATAGATGTTATCAAACGATTCTCTTGAGTACTTGGTGAAACCATTTCCATCTGTATTCCTCTACGTATATTTGAAACATATTTATCTCTAGATATCTTAATTGACTCTATAGCACTACTCATATTTTTTATCACCTCTTCTTTCATTTTTTTTTATCTTTGGTTGATTTTCGA
Organism: Pinus albicaulis; assembly: GCA_034641835.2. Lineage (NCBI taxonomy): Eukaryota > Viridiplantae > Streptophyta > Pinopsida > Pinales > Pinaceae > Pinus > Pinus albicaulis. Next base: position 936,514,860 of record CM076573.1, read on the forward strand.
ATACCCAATAGTGTCGTCGCTTCTTTTAATTTCCTTGATGATAGGAGACCTTTCAATATTTGAGCTTGAACTGTCACTTGCTCATTTTTTAAATACTTTTCAAATATTCTATCGACACGATATCGTATAACATGGTCAGGTTTTTTATCTCCATATGTGTGAGTGTCGACATTTTCTAACATCTCATTATCGATAGTGATTTCATATGTACATATTCGAAAAAATAGTACATATTCAATAAATAACTAAATTAATAAATATGTCAATAAATATTAGGAAAATTTTAAATATATCAATAGATCATAATATTTACATTTACATACCCGATTCAATTTGTGCTTGAGGTTGATTTTCTTCTTCAATATTTTGAGGAGTATCTCTGTCTGTTTACATTAAACAAAATATTTTTCAAACTAGTCCATCAAATAAAAATTAAGCTTCACATTTTACATTGGGAAAACTTTAAAAATATATTAATAGATCATAATATTTACATTTACATACCTGCTTCAATTTCTGATTGAGGTTGATTTTCTTCTTCAATATTTTGAGGAGTATCTTTGTCTGTTTACATCAAACAAAATATTTTTCGAGCTAGTTCTTCAAATAAAAATTAAGCTTCACATTTTACATTAGGAAAATTTTAAATATATATCAATAGATCATAATATTTACATTTACATACCTGCTTCAATTTCTGCTTGAAGTTGATTTTCCTCTTCAATATTTGAGAGGGCTTCTAACTTTCTTTTGCGATATTGTCTCGTCTCTTCACTACGTGCCTCAGGGTCTCTTTTTCGATCATATTTTCTTGCACAAGTTCTTCGATTTCCCATGATAATAGGGTATGAAGTTCAAAAAATTTCCTTCAAAAAATTAGACTAACTCAATTATAAAAAATATCACAAAAGATTTAATTAAAAAAAATAAAAATAAAAATTCAGTGTAATTTTTTTGTAAAAAATACGTAATCCAATCCAAAACACACACTTTAAAAAACACAAAACATGTACATACCTCCAAGAAAAATCACGCCACCTCCAAGAAATGTCTTCCAAAAAAATTCTTTAAATCCAAAATTGTAAAATCAATTTGCTTTCAAGAAATGCTCTTAAACCCAATTCTTTAAACCCAAACTTTGAAGAAAAGTTTTTGAACAAAGAAGCTCAAAAGATTTATTTCAACACAAAACATGTACATACCTCCAAGAAAAATCACGCTGCCTCCAAAAAATTTCTTCCAAAGAAGTTCTTTAAACCCAAACTTTGAAGAAAAGTTTTTGAACCCAAACCAAGTCTTTGTAAAATGAGATGAAGTGCGAAATGTGCGAAATTTGTGAATCATTTCGCGGCAATTTATATTGACGCGAAATGTGTTTTTTGTAGGGGGCTCCACAAAACTTTCCGGCCGACGGAGAGTTACACAATAGTTCAGCCGAACTGTTCAGAAGAAGTTCAGCCGAACTATTAAGACGTTAGATTTAGCAACTCATAAACGGAAAACATAGTTCGGCCGAACTTGGACTAAAATTTCGGCCAAACTAACACGTCACCAATTACACAAAAGCAGGCTCTGAAAACGGTTCTGCAACTTTGGACTGATTAACCTCCATGAAAAGTTGTTAATTAATTGTCGGAACCAAGACAAGCATTTTCAGAATTGAATCTACTTTCAGGAAATATAACTTTTATGGAATTTCATAAATGTTTATTAATTTTAATTATTTTTCTAATAAAATAGGTGCAAACAATTTCTGAGGGTCGTCGTGATTCAGTGAAATCAAAATTTTGCATCTCCCAAAATACATTGTAAAAAAAATTGAAAAAATTATGGGGCATTACATTGGTCCGTCGACTCTAATGGGTAGCTTTTATATTTTTAGTTTATAACTTATATGTTAAGAAATTTCTTGCCACGCGAAACATATCCAAAATACGCAGTTTTTCGTATTGTACCACTTCAAAAAATTCCAGTAATTATGATATGCATCCATTGGCTTTGTAAATATGACGAAAACAAAGTAGACTCCGTCTAGATTGTTGTAACACATTTTTTTTTTTCAAAAACACAAATTTTCAATGAATACAACATTGTGACATAACATGACTTCTTATGAATCCTTTGATTGTTAAGAAACACACACTCAAAGAAACGCTAAGTTGACATATCAAATCTACATAAAAAAATTTCAAAAAATAAGTAATAGAAAGCTAACAAAATTTCTCACAACTTTTATTTTTATCACAAAATGAAATTCTAGACAGAAAAAATGTTATAGTTTGCAGAAAGTTGAAGAACCGAAAAAAATGAAATTTGTTTCTCAAAAAAGGGCAAAAACTGTAACCCAACTTCACATTTTCACCCCATGCTTTATTATGAGTGTTTTTTTTTTTTAAACTTTGGATCCTTTCATTAATCATAAAAGAGTTAGATATAACTTGGAGTTCCAAAAGAGGGTCAAAATATAGGATATTCTTTACATATAAAGCTCAAATGAGACTAGCGAGCTACCTATCAATAAAAAGAAATTAGAAACTAAATATGGAAATTATTACTATATAGAAAACATGATTTCCCCTGAGTTAACTAATTATTCATCATCTACTTGAATCAATGCCTTATTGCTTGTGTCACATATTTTTTTGGTTTTCTTGTATTGCTTGGAGACGACCTTGAAATCCTTCCTTTGAACCCCAAGACAAGACGT